>CAXIVM010000864.1:0-15108 GCA_964035705.1 Porites rus
CTGGAATGCATACATGACAACCCTATGACAAAATGGCCCATCCATGTATAGGTAACTCTTTCCACTCCGTTTTGGTCTGGGCGTTATTTGGCGATGGCCCGGCCCCAAGACTCCAGGAACCGAGGCGAGTTTACCGCGGGTGAAGCGGTTTTGGCTTTTGCGGTGATGGGTCCCGTGGGTACGAAAAAAGAAGTCTGTTCAAAACGTGATGCACCCAGACCATCCATGGATGATAGATTATATTTATAGTTACCTGGACCATCCGTCCTGGGTGTCTTAGCTGGACATCTCTAAGTAGTTGTAGTAATTAGTCCATTGGACACTGGATGGACCTGGTAGTTTACATGGATCTGTGAAACAATTGGGGGGTAAGTATGCAACTATATATTACCATGGATGCTTTGGGTCATCACGGACGCAGCATGGGTCGTCCCCTAGAGGGATGACGAGATGATGGATGACTGCAGGTGGTGATCAACTGTGCCAACGTGGGCACAGTGTATTCGGAAAGCACCCTTGGCCAGCAGATTTGTTGGAGTTGGAAGGAGAAAGTAGCTTCTTGTTACTAGTAGCGATGGCCTCCAACCTAATAGCGATGGCCTCCAACCTACTATAGCTTCTAGTACTAGGATCAGATGGCCCCTTGGTTCAGCTTGGTGAGCCCCTTTGTTTCATTCGACCAGCAGCCGAATCAACCTGTTCAGAATGACGATGCAACATGCTTATAAGCAAGGTCAGCGAGGTGAGATGGATTGAGGGTTTTGGAAGAGGTCAACGGTTGGGCAGGACTCTCTTCCAGTGGTCGTGAATACCGAGGTCGTCGGCAGCTCTATGCGTCGCAATTGGCACCGGACGCAGGTCACGATGGGAGACCGTTGAGGTAGAGGTGATGGGAAGTGGCGGAAAGGCCATGTTTGCGGAAAGGCCATAAGGTATTCATGAGGTATCCATGAGGTCCTTGGAATTCTCGGTGACCGGGTGTTTCTTGATATTTGTTTGTTTGGTATCTTAATTGGACTGATTGTCTATCAGGAATTGGACACATGAATCAGAGGCCAAGAACCGATCAAAGCCGCAGGGTCAGGAGGATTTGAGAGCTAATGAATGCCAGCTCGAAGGCATCCAGTGCTTCCAGTCCTCCAAATGGATCTACAAATCGCAACTGACCAGTTCGATCAGATGAGATCCGTTTAGAATCCGTTTAGAGATCCACTTCCCACAACAGAGCTCCGTACCCAGCCAGACACTCCATATGTGTCCCTAAGGATCCAAGTACCCTCTGAGAAGGTGTTTGGGGTGGGCTGGAGGGTCCAAGTACCCTTTGAGGAGGTACTTGGATCCCTAGGGTGTGTATGCCTGTACTACAATGAGTGCTTTTGCCACACCTTGCAAACACCAATCATTCCTATATGAAAAGCTCAGAAGACCATGGATCTACATGGATCTACAGCTTCAACATGCTTCAACTGGTCGTGTCTGTGGATCGGCTGTGGATCAAATGGAGTGTTTTGGCGAAACGACGGCAGATCTCTTGGCCACCTGTAAAGGGACCTTCAAGTTAATTAAATGGGGTTCAAGTCCACCTTCCTTGATGATTTTGAGCCACCTTCTGCCCAGCAAGGATGCAGGTCCCAGCAAGGATGCAGGTCCTAGCTGTATTCCAAGCTTTGCACCTTTCCCAGGCCCAAGAAAAGGCTTCGATTGGGACGGCGTGAGGAGGCTCGCTTCCGGGTTCCACCGGTCAGTGCCGTCCGCGGTGCTGTCCGCGGTGCCGTCCGGGGCGGAGCAAGTCGTTTGCTTGGTGACCTACTCGGTCGTTGAGTTCATGTCCTTTTCGGAGATGTCAGCAACAAGCAGCTATAAGTAGGTTGGAGGCCATCGCTACGAACGTAACAAGAAAGCTACGAACGTAACAACGGTCTGGAGATGTGTTTTTTTTCTATAGTTTTTTTTTTTTTTTTGTGTCTCTTTTGACTCTTTTGTGTAATAAAACAAAGCCAGCCATGCATAGGTTACCAGCTATTTAGGGATCTCCCCCATCTTCCAAAACACCTATAGTCACACCACGCCAGAAAACCACGTGTATATAACCCTTTGAAAGTGCTCCTTTATCACCTTTTTGCTTGGATAGTGGGCAACCAAAAGGGTGACCAGCATTCCATGGCCGGCACCACCTGTGGATAACAGGAAAAGAAGTACGCTTATAGTATACAGTATACATCTATTCCATTCACAAAATGGTAGTAACTATTCCATGGAGGCACTTCATATGTATGGTTTCCTTCTTCCGTAATTACATGGGATCCATGTAGTCTTGATGACAATGGAACAATTCCAGTCCCACAGACACGGGTCCGGTAGAGGGACCACAGTGACCCTAAAAAACACGTCAGGCACGGCCAAGGCTGGACGAACATCGGGATTTTCATATTGCCGCCCGGTCGACTCGACTCCTGTTCAATCAACCACCCCAATGGGCTGGTTATATACACTCCGGAAAACTAGCACCCTCAGTCTGACTGTTTTCCTACATGTTCCTACAAACCAGTGGTTTTCAGGGTCTGCGTTCGTTTTCAGTGGGGTATTATTGGGCCGGCCTTCAGAGTACAGAAACGTGTCTTCCATGGGGAAAGTCTTCGGATCGATCCACAGTTTCCGAACCCTGCGGCAGTGGATCTCCAAGAAAACACAACTATAGCCCTGTAAGAACCCTGTATTGTCGTATATTCATCGTGGGATTGCGATAGACTCTTTGGATAGACAATGTCTGCCTAAAACGCACCAAACCCACCAAAACCCTCTTATTTTGAAGAGATGAACGCACAAACTTCGGGTTTTCATTACATATAAGAAACATTGTGTTTTTGCTGACCCCTTTTAAATAACAGAATCCGTTGGCTTGCCAGGGCCTTCCGGTATTATGAAAGTCATGGGCTGCAGCCGCAGGGAGTGTGCAAGAACAGGCGGGGTGGGGGGCGGCTAGGTCAGCTAGGTGATTAATGATCTGGCTGCAGTGGATGAGAGGTTGCAAAACCTTGTTGAGGGTTTTTGGTGGGTGACTCGCGGCTCTCAACCTCCACAGAATCATCTCACACCAGCCAAGCTGTGCTGCTCCTTTAGTTTATAGATTCGCTGCTTTTGGAGGGAAAAGACCGGACTATTGGCGATTGGTACTCGTAGAGCGTCCTAGCACAAACAACTTGGTTTGCCCTGTGCAGTTTCGTGTACCCAAAGGCACTTGTGCCACATAAGCATTATGGTTGACGGAGTAAATCCATCGGATTCCAATGTACGAGTGCCAACTACAGAAAGCCAGCAAAAATTATGGCACTTAAGTCTTGAGTGGTGACAGTGATACCATCACCTTCCCTGTGCAAAAGGGAGTCTACACGACCCTGAGCACAAAAGCAAAGAACATGAGATCCTTGGCATCTACAGAACTACTGAAGTTTCTTCCATCAACAGAACTTTGAAGAATGAGCAGTTGCCATCACTGGGAAAGCTCGCTATGAGAATTGGTGCTTTGGATGGTTCCACGCAATTGAGGATCACAGGTGCCAGGACCCTCCAAGGGGTATCTCTACCAGTAGTCCCCTATGAAGTTAAGGGGTGTCCATTAAATCACCTGTTGGGTCCTGGTGGATAACGTGGTGGGTCCTTCATCAACCCTTCTGCCGTCGACGTTCCTGACGACTGTGCCCTTCGTTCTTCAGGACTGCGGTGCTCTCGCCCGTGCCAGCGGACCTGAAGCCGAAGGTGATCGTTTGCCCCGTCGTAGATGATCAACGTGCCTCGGCCCACGTGAGTGACACGGCCCCATGTCTCAGGCATGTGTTCCAGTGCTCAAAAACAGTTGAGCTGCACTGGCTGTAGTCACTTGTCACACGACACACATGATTGGAACTCTCAGCGGGAGCTCTCCCGATCGGAACTTTGGGCGACTGGAATCCCGCATGTTCCCCAAAAATCATCCGAGATCGGGATACTGCCATATACTGCCCATTGTCGCCACACTGTCAGGTGGCAGTCTTCGTTTCAGATGTCTTGTGGTTTCCCTCCAGAGTCCGTCAGACTGGGGTGATTTTCAGATTGTATGTTCAGTTGCAGGGTGACGCCAGCATTGCGGGCCTCAGATCATAAAGGAAATCCAACTATCGCCCGATGGGAGTCGGCAGAGGGCAGAGAGCACAAGTTTGTGCCATTTGTGTGTTGCATGATTTGTTTGAGGCTCAAATCGGATTCGCCACCTCGACCAGCTAGAAACCGTTTGGATGGTCTTGTTGAAGCTGCGTGGTTTGATGAGACCAGTTAAGGGTTCAAGTTCACAGGGAGTAGCAGGAGGTTCCTCAAGGCTTAGTCGTTCTTTTTACATTGGCAACATTGATAACCTGATGCACTAGAAACTCACATAGAAACTCACCATCCCCAGGTCCTGATGCTCAGAAACTGCTTTGCGCAGTTCACCTGCTCTTCCCGGTCACCGCTACCCACCGCGTGACACCGACCCCTTCCGCCGTGAGGTGATGCGGACGACTTGTGTCTTGGCGCGGCGTTTGGCCCTGCCGTTTGGAGGTTTTGGAGGTTAGCTGAAAAAGGGGGGCAAAGCACTTCTTTTTGGTGCGCAGATGTTGTTTGGACCTTCCAAACAAGACGTGGTCAGACATGATCAGACCTGGGCACACCAAGCTTGGCTGGAACTGATTCTGAATGTGTTTTTTTGTTCCAAAAAGTGCAAAAGTACCAGTGCCGCACCACCCACCTTTCCACAGGTCATGTGCAGGGCGTTCGCCCTGGGAGCGAGCTTCGGTTCTGAACAACCACTCGATCTCCACGGTTTGGGCGCGGCTGGGAGTCACCTTAGGTTCACGATCCGTTTGGCCATGCGCTATGGATGCCAACTGGTTGACAACGACAACTACAGAGACTGGAAGCGCGAGGAGAATCGGAGGTGGTTTGGCCCGCCGGGGCAACCCGCGGATCTGAGTACACCTCTTGCCGCACCTTTTTGAACGTACCGAACCCAATGGCTTCGTCGCAAGAATAGCGACAACGAAATGCTTGGGAATTCAGGGTTGGAAATTGGACAGAACTTCCGGAAAACGTTTGATACGCCCAAAATTTGCCAAATATAGGTTCCCAAAAGAGTTTTGAATCCCAAAGTTTCCAAATATAGAATATAGATAGACCATAGATGCCCAAAAGGATTTGGAATCACTCCCACTTGACTATTTGGAGATTGGACATGATCCTTTCTTCGCTCGTGTCTACCTTCAAAAGCGGTAGCTGAAGTGATCCCTAGGTTCCCAGTTGGCCTTGTTTCCAGGAAAGCTCTCCCAGAAGGTCACTCATGTTCACATGCTTTTATGCAGACTCTGTGGTTTCGTAGGGACTAAGTTTTAGAAACTGTCACACGTATTTTGGGTATCACCTGGCTCTCACCCTGACTTCCCAACTGCTTCACGATTGTTGTTGAAGGCATGCACTACTTGTGAGTCAGTGACTTGTGACAACCGAGAATATTGTTCCCCATATCAACCAACCAGTCTGCCGCAAGATGTCCACTAGCTTTCCAACATGGCTCATTTTTGTTGTCCAGGAGGGGAAGTGGGGCACCACGGATGACATCCGCGATTGGCTTCAGAAGGAAGGAGCCCATCTGAAGGCGCGCACTTCAGTGAAAAGGGAGAGAACACGAGGTTTTTTAAGGTTCGGAGAGAACGCCTTGGCGTCCCTGTCGCATTCCTGGCTGCACTCCGACTCCGTTTGATCTGTGCTTTTCGGACCTTTTGGCGGCCGACCTGTCCGTCTCAGCGAGCAGGGATCCTGCCTGTGAACAATTGATGATCCTGTCAGGGTATGAGAAAGGTCTCATTGGAATAAATTTGAGGAAGCCCTGAACGTTCACATGCGACACGAGCCCCGCAGATGAACACCAATAGTGGTATAGTCGAGGCGAACCTCCCACGACGATTCAGATCGTGGAACACAGGTGTCAACGATTTCACCAGGGAACAAGATTTTGACTTGCTGCCCGTTTGGGGTCAACTGTGTGATTTCCTGCGCAGTTTCGCTAACGGATATATTATGATATAATGATATGTATTAGAATAGGGAAACCTCCTGAGTTCGTTCCGACCCCCTGAAGTTCGGTTTGGGAATTAGACCCGTCTACCCAGCCAGGGGCGTTTTTGGGGTGTCTCCCGGACTTAGAATACACAACCATGAGAGGTTGATCTTTGGAGTCTCGTGTTCAGAAATCCAAGAGTCTTAACTTCAAGCTACTTGTTACTACTAGCTTCTTGCTACTAGTAGTAATGCACTTGTTACTCACTTGTTACTAGTAGCTATTTAACATACACACCCATGGGAGTTGGTCTTTGCAGTCTCCTGTGTTAAGATGATGTCCAACTTTGACCAGTCTGGCACTTGATCAGTCACTGACAGAATCGCCGCGGCTGCATTCCCCCCTTTTGCGGCCTTGGTAGGAACTACTACTCTACTTACTTCTGGTTTCATGCCGAGGATCAACACACAGAGGGTCGATGATCACTCTGGAGAGCGTTATCATGCATTATCCATATACACATCCGGCGATGCTCCTGACAGCCTGAAGCTTCTATGGGACAGACACAACTGTCAGTCTCATGACCAAACCATCGCTCCCTTTATTGGATCGCCAACCTTCTATCAAGGGTGATGTGTTTGTGTTCGACACTTTTCTGTAGGCGGGCGGCGGGCACCCGTTTTTTCCATACACGGATGGTCTGGGTCTGGGTCCCTTCTGCGGCTCTTGGGACCAACGTGGTGCGCCAGGTGACCTACGTCCGAGACTCACGGGGTGCTGAGGGTTTTTTTGTTATGACATCCCAGTGATGGATGAGCATGAACCTTCAATCAGGGGGTATTTGGATGATTTCCAGATATTCCATGCACGACAGATATGCATAGACTCTTAATAAAAACAATCAAATGCATCATGTTGGAACTCTTCCAGTCCGATTGTTTGTTGACGCCGATGGGTCTTTGGACTTCATCATGATCAGCAAGGCCTTCATCATCCTTCATTCATTGCATGGTGGACACTCAACCAGTTCACCCTGATGAGTGCACCACAGATCCCCACGGATAGTCCCACGGATTTCTGATACGAGTTCGCCCGGTACCATCCAGTACTCAAGGATGCAGGGTGCGGAGGCTAGGCTGTGTTGGAAAGGACCATGATTGGCATGATAAATTCCGTGCAGTCACTTTGATATATGACCTTTTGTACATCGTACTAAATGCTCACTGGAAAGAACACAAATAAATGGGTGACATATGGTGACATGCATGGCGGCCTGTGTTTTGTTCTTGTTCCTGAATCCACTCTTTTTTCACAGCATTGAGTGGCTTGAGCCACTGTTACTACGTCGTGTTTTCGCCGCGTCCGGACGCCACAGGGCTGTCCGGACGCGATTTGGCCCACGAGCGTTTTCGCCCGATTCGAACGACCGAGGTCTTCGACCGCAGCGGGAGATTTATTCCATCCGTACCGCCCACCCAGGTGCGAAAGCTTGTTCTCGAACGCGTCTCGCGTACCCGCGTCGTCGGGCGACCGTGGGCGAGAAGACGGCCGTCGCGGGTGAGAAGTCTAGACTCTAGACAACGGTTGCTTGGGAGGTGAGACGAGATCGGAAAGAGTCGACTGGTTTTTGGGTAAAGAGTCTGCATGTGATCTCCAAATGTGATGACCTTGAGGACCTGGGGTAGTAGCCCTTCACCTGCCTTCAGCAATGGAAAACCATCAAAGACTCAGTCAAGTAAAGTATCCTCATTTGCACACTGTGGGCTCCAACGATTCTAGACATGCCGAGTTTGGTGGCTTAGCATCCACTCAATTTGGTTAAAGCTGCTCGTGACGCTGGTTTGCTTCACGGCTCGCTCCCGTGCGCCAAAGCAAGCTCGCCTTGGGGCCAGGAGACCTGACCGACCGACCAGGAGACCTGACAGCGGCGCTGCGTCCGGACCGTCCCGCATCACCAGCCTGGCGCGGCCGAGTCGACGGAAGCGACGCGGGAAGCGGTCGACCGAAGGCGTGGCATGTCGGGTGGGTCCGCACCGGGACTGCAGCGCCAAGTCCTGCGGGGTGGGACCGTTGGGTCAGCGCCGCCCCGCAGATCCCGCGTTTGCTGATGTGGCCATGAATTGGCACTTCCGAAGTGGGAAGCATCGGTCACGGGGAGAAATGGACAGTGAAAGGAGCAGCTTGGACAGTTTGAAAAAAGGAGCGCTATGGTCATCTTTTATGCCTTTTGAATGTGAGCCCATCTGTGGGTAGCTGGACTGCCACCCCATGTTCGGCGAAACCATGCGTTGTTCGTTGAGTTTTCCATGTGCACCAACTTCCCATAGCTGGACTTGTCGGTGAGGTGTACTGGTATACTGGTTCTAAGGGGTGGGTATTTAGCGTATCCACACCGCAGGTGTGTTTCGATTTGAGGAGCGCATATTTGATGTCAGAGCAAATGAACAGGGCATTGCTATACATGTTTGACCTTGCTTGACCTTTTTGATGATGTGGAAGAGAACAACGCATGGTTAAGCGCTGGTAAATATTAATTAATAATGCTATAAATATATTCAATGCAATCTAAGCAAGGCGGCTGGCCAGTGAACATTGCCTGTCACTGTCACTGGCCAAAGTGAACATGACTCCTTTGCACAATAATGTGAGCAAAAATGCTGGCATGGTTTGGGTCTGTCCTATGACCTGTAACAGTCAGTAAACAAACAAATCACTATTTTTGGACAGGGCCTGCAACCTAATCATCATCATGCAGTGTTACTGCTAATAGGATAGACCCAAGGCATGGTGATACTATCAAAGCTATGAAGTGGCACCTTCGTTTGAATTACTGTAATGTGGCTGCCAGAAACATTTGGATGAGACGACCAAAACCACACACGCTCCACGCCCCGATCCATGTTTCGGGGCCAGCCATACCCATTGATGTTTGCTTTGAAAAACGCGCCAGTACCCAAGACCGCATAAGACGGATGCTGTTCGTTGATGATGCATCCCTCCCACATCGGCTTTGCCCACCACCTCTGTTCACACTGTAGATGGCTAAGTTGCAGGAAGATTACGGGTCATCGGTATTTGTTACATTATGGCGGCTTCACTCCATGGAATGGAAGTGGAAACCACCACCTGCGCACGTGTTGGCCTTGGTCATCCAAGGCCATGCTCTACTTCCATGATGATTCCACAAAAGTAGAGCTGAGAGATCGCATTTGTCCTGCTTCTGTATTCCTCTTACCACATGGGGATAGTATGTTCTCGCCTTGTATTGGGATCATGTAGCGTTTTGTTACATTTGTTTCCTACTCGACAGCACACCGTCGTTCACCTTTACATCAACTACAAAGCCGTCATATCACCACAGAGTTCTGCACAGTACAGGGATGGTTTTCCTCCCAGCAAAGCCACCCAAAAGGCTAACCAGCTTACACTAAGTCACTAGGTTCTTGTTCCTGACTTATTTCCATCAGCTTCGTGAAGTTTAGACGTGCCATGCTTCGGCTGCGTCGCTTCCGTCGCCGCATGACGTGCCAGGTACTTGCGCGCGGCCAAGGATGCCTTCAGTGCACCAAAGGCATTGAGCACCGCAGCACCGGAGCGTCGGCGCACTGTGTTGAGGGTGGTTGAGGGTGGTCGGAACACCGGTGTGTTCCAAGAGGCCGGGTCCAAGCAAAGGACTGTACCGGGTTTATATTTCTTCCCCACGATAGCGATAGCTAGGCTTAGGGTTCTGACTTGGAGAATGAGGTGCACGCTTTTTGAAACACGCTGCTGATGCTCGCGGCGCTGTGGTGCTAGGATGTGCTGTGAGCTGAGCACCGGCGTGCTGTCAAGATGGGCGGTGCCTACAAATATCTTGCGCGAAGTGGGTCTATGCCGGCGTCATTCGATCCAACCTGTACAGTAGTTATTTGACTACCTACCATGAATCCCAAAAGACTAATCAGGTTGGTTGAAAGCACCAAGCAGAACTGACACTTCCAAGCTTGATCTTTCAACGCAGGCTTCGCTATTCCCTGCACCCGCACCGCACCCGCACAGCACCCGCTACGGCCTGGATTAAATCAAGTACTTCGTTGTAGTTGCACCATGTTGTTGGCGCGTTTCAGGTCTTCAAGCTGGCAGATTCATCCATGTTCCGCTGTTGTGCAATCGTGCGTCACCTGTTTGTCGGAATGGTTTGACCGCTTGCTGCAACAATTGGAGCGAGCGAGCTTGGAGTTCGAAGACAGATACGTGCGGAGTGTGGACGAAAGTTCTTCGATTCAGTTGCACTGAGATCTCGTTCAATTCCAGCAGAAAGCACAGGGTCATGTAAGTCATGTATAGCAACTGCGTCCATGCCACCCACAGCGAGATCACCATTTGTGGCATCAAAGCTCTGTGGGACAAACGGCTCCAACTTGAGAGCTTAGACCATCGCACCAGACGATCCAGGCTTAATGAACCTTACACCATCTCAACCCCGGCTGACGATGTTTGATGACTTCTCATGACACCTTTCGTGCGATGACGAGCATGATAGGTTTTTCATATGTGTGTTTCTGCTCAAAATAGATATGTTGCATACATGTACTTAAATGCTCCAAGAGTTTGCCGATACTGGGTCGTGAGCATTTGAATTCTGTTGTATTGAAGGCTTTCTGACGGTCGTGTTTCTGCTAGTTTGGTGATGATGATTCGGTATTGTTGACTTACAAAAGGGCCTGAGTGTCGGTTAAGGTGCCAATTGTGCGGAGACACAAGTTCCTGAGCCAAGCTTAAGAACTGCTTGGGCCCTCCCAAGTAGATGGTACATGATCCTATCAGGCCTCTCAAAGAAGCACCTTGGTTGAGCCATGGCTCTTTTGATGTACTCGTATTCATATGTTTGCAGCTTTTTTGGTATTTGTTTGATGTTTTGTAGTGTTTTGCAGCATTTTGGTTGCAAGCAATGTTTGAGTTCCTGTACTTTCATGGACAAACCAACGTCCCTGATTCATGGGCTGCTAGTATGGGAACCATTCACCAGAACCTTCACAAGCAGCTTCCGGACCGACAAGTTAAACACCCAGCATCACTTGGGATATCAGGTGCGAAATTCTGCGAAATGATTGCAAGAAATGCAACATTGCAGATTCCGTTCAATTACAATGTGCACCACTGTTTTCAACCTGTTGGTACTTTTTGATGTGATTGTGTGCAATGAGCTTGTCTTGTATTGCGGCATTGCGCCATTCATGTGTCATGCATGGGTTTGAGCAATCCTGGTGTCATCCGTGCGTTTTGAACTGTACTGATTTTGTATAAACTTTACCTCTATATTTGTGTACTTGAATATCTTGAATGTATATGGCTTTTGTTTGTTTTGTCAGGTTGTGCTACAGGAACAAACAAAAGCACACCCTTTCTCCAGGCTGAGGACGCGAAGATTTCGGGCCGAAGCCTCAGACGACGAGTGCCGACCACGACGAGCGCATCACACGACGCGTACGAAGACGACATGAGGCCTGCCGAGCTCACCTCACTCTGTACGGCACCCGGCCGACGAGAAGGTCGGACATGGTTGTGAAGGTATGGTCGACACGTGTGGGTATGGGCGTGTGCGCGCGCGCGGAGAAGTGTGTGTGCGTTTGTGGAAAGCAGGACCGCACCGCTGATAGCAAAGAGACTATATATTTCAAAAAACCTGTCCTCATGACAGTGTGCTCTAAGTTGTTAATGAAAACAATCCTGTGGGTCAGTTGAAGGAAGAGTTTGATGAGACCTGATTGATATATTGGACTACCATGAGCTATATTTTAACTTTTCGGTGGAATGCTTTCCTCACTAAAAACGAAAAGTGGAACGTACAGTGAAGATTTTAACGTTCCATGGATCCCTACAAGTCTGTCTCCTTCAGTATATAACTATAATAAGTAGTCATGTCTTTGTATGCTGCAGGTCCAGTAGTTCATGAGATCAGTTCCTGACCTGTGATTGATAGACACGGCTCGGGAATCACTCATACCTCAGCTCTGACTTGCTTCACATCCTTCAAATGGTGCTGAATCGACTCGTTGGACAGGAGTCCCCAGTCGTCATCCTCCAACCACGGAAAGACAGGCGTGGTGGTTTCGGGAGAGACAGTGTGTGGTCCAAATGGAAAGCTTTTAATCCCTTCTACCTATTTAAAAAAACACGAGGGCCCACCCTATTAAGAAAAACTCGGTATTTTTTGATAGGTACTCGGGATTAGTCTGCGGGGAAAACAGATGAACAGAGCACTGAGCACCGCTTTGGATTCATGTTTGGCACCTCGTGGATGCTGGTGGTGACTGCCACTTGCCCAAGTGTTTCAGTCAGTCCCGATTCACAGAAACTTGGCAGGTATAACGTAACGGAGGTGTATTGCTGACTGGATTTCGACCTTTTTACGCCCCTTCTGGCCAAGTGTGAGCCTTGCGAGCATGAACTCCTGCTTGTTTACCCAAAGAAGCTCCGGCGGACGGACGTGTGTTCTAGGCAAAACATCCCAGTGAACACGGCCAGTTTTAAAACGACTAGAGCAAAACATGGCAAAACATCACGAGCCCTGAAGTTACAGTAAGTAGAACGGATTCAGATGACCAGGGTATGCTTAAGTTCCCCGATTTGATTTTGGCAACTTTCGGCCATAAATGTGCGGCACGGCGGGTGGCGCGGCGGGGGGCAAGTGCACTGGCCGTGCCACTTTTTGGGGGCGGGCGCTTGCTATCCTCAATCCGTGCCCTGGGTGATGCCAAGGGTCGTGGCTCCAAACGTGGGGGGGTGTTAAGCATACTCCGGTCTACTGAAAGAACGGATCGAGGGTTTCATGGCGACCGGCATGGCTTTTTGTTGGACCGGGCCGTCAGCCGGTCGCCTTCGCTGGTCGCCTTTGCATCGCTTTCGCGCGCCTCGGCAGGTCTCTTTTTGGGTCGGGCCTGGGACGAGTTCCCAAAGAGTGCGGCCGTCCCTCGAGTTGTCGGTCTCTCCGACGCGCGGCCGTCGAGTTGTCGGCTGCGTGTGGCATGTGAGGCATGTCATGAAACGGGCTGTGGTGGTTTGAGGTGGAAAGAACGACCAAGGCCAGGCAGATTGAGGTTCCCGATTTCTTCGGCTGCGAAGTGTTCAATAATTGTTCGTGCGCAAATCCATATCTACACAGATGCTTACACAACATAGACCCACAATGTATATGAACCGAAATATACCGAAATGATTTGAAACCGTTGTGTGCACCTTATTGAGGTTCACTAAACTTGAAGACATGTACTGCTGCAGCAACCTAAAATATATACCAGCTCGGCGAGGCCACCATTCTACACTGCCACGAGGATCCACGAGGTATATCATGGATTACCCTCCAACTTTCTGACAGAGGAAGCTCAATATGGGACGTGTAAGCAGGGAGACCATCCAGGCGTTCCGGGGAAACGCTCGGAGGTCTCCCAGCGGAAGAACGGGCTTTTTCGGAGGGAGACCCCACGCGTCCCGGATCCGCGTCCGATGCATCGAACGACCGGTACAGTGGGCAGAGTAGATGACCCCCCCAAGTTGGGTGGTTATGATAGAACTGTAACCCCGTTTGTATCGTTGGCGCCCTTGGTTCTGAAACCAATTGAAAGGTTTTGAATCCACTGAAATGAAAACTTCATTGTGGTTGGCGAGCCAGGTACATGATCAAGTTTCTGGAGTCAGCCATCGATTTTGTGGGCGCTGCCGCCACTGCTACAGGCAACCTGGGAGAGGTGCTGTGTGGATTGTCCATACCAAAATGGATTAGGGAAAAAAAGGGGCGGCATTGCCCAAACCACTTTCTGAGCACGAACATCCAAGATTTTGTGAACAAGGAATATGGTGTTCTACGCTGGGAACGTGTGTTGCTCACCGTTCATCTAAAAGAATCTTATGCAAAACAATGGCTTCCTATGGCTTAAGTCATAGCCTTAGCAGTCGCCATCTTGACTTTTGAGCTCAATGTTGAAGGACATGAACCATGGATGACTTGTTTTGACTGTCGATGCTCGTATGGAAAAGTTTTAAGACCACGGGCTAGCAGCCAGACCATTCATCCCATGACAGTTTCCATGCCTCGGACCTAGGACCCTTCAGGACCCCTCGGTTGGAGGATTCGTGTCAGAATGTGTTCGCAGAGGATTCGGGTCACAGGAGGCTTCACGGCTTGCGGAGATTGGGTACATCATTTTGCATGAAACAGGTTTTCCCTTCCCCCCAAAAATCCATTGAACCAGTCAGCCACTCCAACACCTTCCCCGGTCACAATATTTGCAATGTGTTTCCCAGATGTCACCAGTGTGCAGAATGAGAGGATGCTCAAGGAACACCTGGAAAAGACAGAGCACAGTTGACCATCATCTCACCTGGTGACCGAAGAACGGGAGGGACCGAAGAAAGGGAAGCCTCTAAACACACTCACTTCGAAGGCTGTCAGGCCAACTCCTTCATGTGGTAGGTGTGATAGGGGAGACACAAAAGCAAATGTGGCCAGAACCAAGTGATCAATGCGATCAATCGGGCAGTGGCTCCTTTTTGTTTGGATCCATGGTTTCTTATTCCTGGTGGCGTGGCTTTAACTGTACAGAATCCTGGTGTTGGTTAAGGTGATGTTGGGTAAATCCCCTTGTGGGGACTATGTCGATTTACTTGTTCAGGTTCCTTAAGCAAATCCAACGAATTTGCCTCTTCAAGCAAAATAAACCTTAAACCTCCCCAAATAGACAGGCTGAGACCAGATTGAAGAGGCCGATGGGTGGCTTTAGAAAGTGTTACACCATTGAATATCATTGGCTAGACTGAGCTGGAAGAAGACTGAGCTGTTCTGAGCTGGAGAATCGGAGAAGATGGATGCGCTGCCCTAAATGACATAAATGCAATCACACTCTGGCACCAAGACTGTCTTATATACGTTGTTTTTTGGACCCCCAAATAGATAGAAAAGTAGATCCCCACTAAAAATGTATTGGACACCGTTCATCTCTTTGGGGATCACCAGTGACTATAGACTGCACATCAATGTCTCACTGTTCAACGGCTTCAGTGTCTCT
>CAXIVM010000867.1:0-14415 GCA_964035705.1 Porites rus
TCCTCTACCTGATCCACCCTCATCCCTGTTCATCCTCATCCTGATCCATCCTCCTGATCATCCCCAGCGTCATCCGCATCTTCACCTTCATGCTCATCCTAGATCATCCTCATGTTCATCCTGATCCTGATCGATTTTGATCATGAGTTACCTAATTGCCTTTACCCATTCCAATCTTCACCGCCTTCAACCGTGTCCTCACGCTCATCCTTATCTTAACTACTCAGGCTTCAGCAAACTGCAGGCGAATAGTGTATCCGCTTGCCATGCCACCTTTCGTTTCATTCACCCACGTCCTATAACTCAAGGTTGGGTTCCAATTCTTTCATTTTTCTTCCACCAAGGAAGAAACCCTGGCGGAGCAGATTGTGGGAGATGGCCTGACTTTTTTGCAGGCTTATGCCAAGCTTGCAAGTTTGGCATATGCTAGTTCCCGCCCCCTCTTTGCCTACAGACCAAAATTACACTATTTCCACCACATTCTTTTGGAAATGAGGGTGACTGTTCGCAAGGGCGGCAGGCCAATGAATCCTTTGGCCTTTTCGTGTAGCTCCGCAGAGGATTTTATTGGTCGCGCATCACTTTTGAGTAGGCGTACAGCTGCTCAAACTACAGAGCGCAGGGTTCTTCAGAGATACCTTGCAGCAGCTCATGATGTGTGGACCCGTGAGCGAAATTCATAGATCTACGACAGTTGCGGTGGCCTGGGGAAACAAACATGAAACTGGTCCGATGGGTGAAGGGATGCGATGAATGGAATACCTTGGCGTGGTAGACTCAATAAGAGACAACCTTAAGTTTTGATAGGCTACATGCCTGATCCACAAGAGATGTTGCATGGATATGCAAGAATGTGAAAGAACCAATGATTTCCCTAATTTTCAGATTTTTGAGCTAAACCTAAAAATCCCAATCGCCTAGAAAAAAGTAGGCTGTCAGGGGGTCTAGGTATAAACATAAATTACATATTTATAAGCTAAGTCTCTTACATTTCATTCACTTTGAATTTGGTGATCTCGACATGACTCAACCACTTCCTTCGTCACCGTGGCGGTCCTTCCTTTCGCTCGCCGGTCCACGCCTGGTCTTCCTGCAGCTGGCGTCGGCGCATGACCTCGCGCAGCGCCAAGGCATGTTGCCACTTGAGGTGAACGCTGCAGGCGCTCATCGTCGTGTTGAAGGACACCTTCCCATGGCCGTAGGCGGCCGTGCCGTGGGCGGCTGCGGGCGTGGCCCGGTGGTGCGGCAAACTGTGCCCGGGGGAGGTCCAAGATGAGGTCAAATGGGGTGAGATGGGCAGTCACAGCACTGAACAATTAGCGCGGACCATTGATCCGTGGAAGCCAAAAACAAAAAGATATGATCTCAACAGTATTGTATGGATTTATCTCAGTGGCCAATGTCTGGATGACATTGGCGTAAACCAATCCACCACCTCTGTGGTCTGTTCAAAGCGCTGGAGTCCGCTGGATTCGGCATCAATGAGACTGGAGCAACAATGAGACTCTGGGACACAGAAAATGGTCACAGCAACGGACGACGGACCTCATCTGCTTGGACACGTCCTGCGGGAAGGAACTGAAGCAGTGCGATGGCCCGTTGCCACTGACCTGACGCTCGGCGAACCCGACCGGTCCGTGGCGTTGCCGCCCGCCCCACAGAGGCTGCGCGCAGATGGAAGACGTCGCCCCGACAGACAAGGGCGAACATCTCGACAGGATGGGTGTCAGGACATGGGTGCCAGGCTCCTATGACCTGGTTGCCAGTGGATGATGATGGTCAAGTTGCAGGCCTTGTCCAAAAATAGTGATTTGCTTGTTTACTGACTGTTACAGGTAAGAACGGACAAACCCAAGGTTTGGACATGGTTTGAACTGTCACGCTGGATGTTGGTGACTCATGTGACTCTGAAGATCCAGTGAAATGATCCCCATGCAAGAAGCAAGGTGCTTCATGGTGCTTCTGTCTGTGTGGCGAAGCGGCGGCCAAGCGGCTGGCTCTTTCCAACGCACTCAAACAAGCATTGGAAAATGTCAAGCCAGGTGCTTCTCCTGATGACAACCGCGCACAAAACAGCCAGGTCTTCCGTCCAACCAGCACTCGAGCAAACAGAAAGCCAAAAAACATCGCAAAATCTCGCAAAAACATCTCCCATGATCCTAATACCAAAATTGCTGTCACATGGAATACGTGTCCTTTCTGCTCCTCACTGAAATACATGGAATCTCACCTTGCCTGTAGAACCAACACGTTTTGTGCAAAAACGTCCCCGTCCTCGTTCTTCGAACCGGTTTGGTCGTGAATCCAGAGCAAGAAACAGCAGTCCTTGGCAACAAGCAGCAAGCTGTTCCTTCAACAGCTGTGCCCAGAATGGGCCAGAATTCTTCGGGTGGAACCCACAACACTTGGCCTCTGTCCTTCGGCGACAACACTCTTCGCAAGATATCGCATGCAAATCCCAGCGACATGCACGTGTGATCACATGCGAGAATTGAAGCAAAACAGTTTGAACACATCTTTTGCAATACTTCATGCTCGGTTCTGTGCCATGCTTCGAATCGCATCTTGCCAAGCGTGGCCATCTCGGCAGGCCTCAACATCGGCCGAGCTGATAAACCATCTCAAAAAAAGCCAGCCATTAATTTTGGCTCTTGTATACGTTGCAAATATACTATATAGCTTTATATAAACAATGTTTAACTAGCACATCTGCAGAACACATGCAAAATACCGGATGAAAGCCAACTAGCAACAGCTTTAAGAGCAAAAAACATCTGGAAGAATACCCATCCTCACATCCCCAACATGACCCAGATTTGGACCGGCCGCAGCCGCAGCCATTGGAGCGTCGACGACCTGTGTGCAGCTCAGGGACTGAAATGGCCGCTGTGCATGTCACGGCGTCCAGTGCTTCTCCTCGATCACGTAGCGATTGCAGTATTGCCTGCAAAGCGAAAGGATCAAGTCGATCTAAGCTTTTGAAAGCCAGTGTATCTGCGAGCAATTGACTAAGAAAAAACAGGACGGCAAGAATATGCACATCTATATAACTTAAAACAAAGCACTCAGAAACAAACACCCCCAAATCGATCAAACAGCGAAGAGCTTCCATGTCATCAAGGCAGAGCCGCCTGCCATTGTGAGGCTTTGCTGCACGCTAAAACCGTGGTGGAGAATGCAATGAAGCTGGGCGTCACCTGATCGAGCCGGATACAAACGCGACGAGCGACCCGTCGACACGTCGTGGAAGTGCATCCAACGGAACTCCACCGAACATAGACTGAAAGGCGTCACTGAAAAGGCGTCACTCCCTGCATCGAGAACTTGTATGTAAAGTAATGTAGACTCTTGATTAATAAACCCCTCATATGAAGAGGATTTTCCACTTCATACTAGTATGGGGGGGTTATTAGTCAAGAGTCTACATTACTGATATTGTGATCAAGTTCTGCAAGTATTTTGCGGAGTGCACATTATCTCCCTGCACATGGATCCAAAGAAGGAGTGTAGAATCGTTTCTTCTGAATGGGGGAAAGGCACCTTCTTCTTGAGATTCTCCAGCAAGGATATTGCGATGGTCCACTGGGAAGCGCGTTCAGCTCCTCACAAAGAAGAGAGATACGTCCGTGCTCAGAAGTCTTGGAAAATCAGTGAAGCATAGAAGGTCGATTTGCCCTTTAAAGCCTGTGCGTCATGTTGTCAAGGCCATCATATAAGCCACATAGATCCTTCACCATGGTTCAAGCTTCATTTTCGTACTTTTATTCTTATTACCAAAAAATAACACATGACCCGGCAAACGATCGGCCGAGGCTCGGTCCTGAAATGGCCGCGCCGACCGCCACCGTGGAGTCTTTCGCGTCGAGCCTTTGTAAAAGAGCCAAGGAGACCTGCGATGCGTCACCACCAATCTGGCAAAGCAAACTCAACCATCAGGTATAGCAACACAGTTTGTTCCGCAACATGTCGCATCTCTGAAGACCATCGTTGAAACCAACAAAAACAAACAGAGCATATAATATAGAATCTAGAACATATCTGGCTCCTCCACCCTACATCAACGCCTTTTACTTGAGTGTGAGAGTCTCGGCTTCTTCACTCGACTCTACCGATCTGCAACTCGTCCGACCTGCAACTCGAGCGACTCAGTCAGCGGCTCCCCCACCGGGTCCGGACGGACTTCCCCACCTGCCACGCTTCCTCGCGGCTACAGCAGCTGATGACGCTCGATGCGATGACGTCCTGAGGTCGATCGCACGAGGCGTGGCAAGGACGGGCAGCTGTTGATCTGCGAAACCAAAGAGGTCACTGCAAGTAAGAACTATACACGATACTACATGTCTTCTTGTTATAGTTTGTATTGCCGTATTGTCCCCTATGCCTATGTACGATATTGCTTTACCATGCATAAGTATGATGGTTCCATCATAGGTCTATCATTGTCTATCTCTATATAGGTAGTACTTAGGGCAGTCTATTGAACACCCCTTGGATGGTACCTTCATGTCTCCCTATTTTTTTCCTCACCGGAGGCACATCGCTCTGCAGCCGTCGCCGCATCGCCGTGCCCAGCAGCTGCACCGCCGAACGCCAGGGCGGCCGGGCGCCCAGCGCCGAGGCCACGGCGATCGGGTCCTGCGACCGATCGGGTTTTGAACGGTTTATAATGAACTGTTTTTTGTTGTGGTTTTTGCTGTTATTTCTTTTTGAGGCTCTCTTGTTGTCACTGATGGGTAACTGTAAATGAACTGGTTTGTTGGTGGTGTTTGACCGTTTTTGAGGGTGTTGTTTGAGGCTCTCCTCTTTTTTGGGCATGGGTTTTACTGAGGAGACATTCAATTCTTGTTGTACCAAGTCTCAGCTGGATGTCCACCATGTCCGCTTCAACTGCGCATGTCTAAGGCCTAAGAAGCCCTGCCTGCCTTCACCGGAGAGCACAAACGTTTGTTCGTTTGAACACCCAACTTGTTCAAAGAAATCTCAGTCCAGCACAGGGGAGGATGCCAAAACTGCCAAGGCCTCAGGGAAGCACGGACTGCATGCTATCAATCTACACTCCGGAAAGAACTCACATAGTCCTCCGTGTCGCACTAGCTTTCAGGTACTTGATACTTGAAGAAACAACCACATAGCTGGTGGGTCATGTCACCCCATAAAAGTCTGGGGACCCTGGCCCTTTAAAATCCATAGAATCAAGAAATTGGATCCATCTTGGATCATTATGGAATGTGTCAATGTCATTCAAATGAAATTTAAAGGTGTTTTTTGACTTGCGGCCACATTGTCACATGCGGTCTGACACTCTCCAAAAAAATACGCCACATCGCCGGTCTTTGGACAACTGGAGCTCCCGGGCTGCAGCCCACTGGCGCGCTTTGCCACACGCGGAGATGACCTGCGAGGAAATCAACTCATTATTATATTTAAAGTCTGAGTCTTAGACCCTCCAAACCTACATAACAGTGCCTCCAATCACCTTCTGAAAAGGTACCTATAGGGAGTCAATCATCTGTTCATCATGTCGCTGATATTCGCTGAGATTCCTTCTCTGAGCCCAGCACTGTGTTCCAGTGCACCACGTTCTTTCCTTCCAGCTGCGCCAAAAAATCCAAGGCCTCCAAAATCAAGATATAGAGTTTTAAAAAAGGGTGTGTAACACGTTCTCAGATTGAACACTATTTTGGTACCAAACGTGTTTCTTCCACCTTCATTTCGATCACCACGATACAAACCAAGTGCCATGAACGTTCACTGGACTCCGCCGGTTTTGGTTCCGTTTTGTTCTCCTTCGTCTCGCCTGGACCCAAGAAACCTCTCCCAACTGGACCAAGTGCCTGGCGCGAAGCCAGCCAACTTGGGCAGACTCTAAAAGCGACCGCGTGGAACACATATCTTAATAGTAAAAGAGCTAAAGAATAATGAACAATAAAAAAGAATGAACAATAATTAAATTGTTCAACGACCTGGATGGCTCCTTTTCTGTGCCTGGTGATGGCTTTGGCTTCCGCTTCGGCTCGAGGGTTCCTCCTTCCAAGGACTTTTTGGATACATTACTATCCGCATTTGTCATGGAAAATGGAGACAAGGGCAAGGATTGCGCAATCAAATTGAACTACTAGCTAGGCTATACTCCCTTAGTGCCTCAAGTCTAGATCCGGATCTTTGGAAAGTGGATTCAGTCCTTCGCTCCAGCTGCGCCAGCGCTTGGCGCAGAGCTCGGGCTCTCCGAAGCATAGCATGGGTGACATGGTCAGCATCTGCTGATGTTCTGCTGATTTTATGGATTTCGTTTTTTTGATAGAAAGCAACCAACAGAGAAGAACGCCTGCATCTGGTCTACGTGCACAGGTTCTTGGAACCGGTCACTGAGACGGTCTACCTAAAATCGGGACAATGGCTAATATTTAGTTTAATGTTATAAATATAAGTAAATGCATAACAACAAATATAAGTACGATATATTTATACCTAGATCCACCTGGTGGACGAAAAAAGTGCCGCTTTCCATTGTGGCCAAAAATTTTGCCACCAGAGTGGAAAATTGCCGTCATCCAAAAAAAGCGCCACCAGAAAAACAAAACGCCACATTCCATATATGGGGAAGGATGGTGCATGTCTCCTCCACGTCAGGCTCAAGGATATACTCAGTTAGATTCCCCAAGTAACACGAGGTAGAGACCAAACCCTCACACTCACCTCCACGATAACGTCATCGCAATCCCAAATCCCTGACCGCTCTACGATTCCCATTGCCAAATTTACCAACTATACCCAACTTCTGGTACTCAGGGTCATTCTTCAAGGTCATTGTGCAAGCTTTGACAATTGACCACCCCTAACAAGAGTCTTTGTGCTCATGTGTATGCTACACCCTGATAAGCCAAGCAATCTCAGTGGTCCATGGGTGACAAATGTTGCCAACATGATTACGAGAATTTACGCCGCCATTACGCGGATTTACGCCGCCATTACGTGGATTTACGCCGCCAATACGCGGATTTTCCCCGCCATTTTTTCCGTCAAATTTCACAAATTTCTCGCAACACGTATGAAACTCAAAAACATAATTTCAATTTTTGTGTTGAATGCTTATCACTCTCTTTCAGGGAGCTCTGAAGCACGAAAACAAATTATGAAACATTGGTTGGTACTCTTCCGGAACGACCAGCCGTTTCGAAGCTAAAACATAGTTCAAGCACTGCACCAATTCCGCATTTTCCCAAAGGTATACCGGTCGGTATGTTGACAAGAAGTTCACACATTGGGGTGTGTTCATCAACCTTCGGGGTTTGACACAACTATACCCAACTATACCTAACGAAGGGCACAAATCACCCAACTAAACAACTTCGAGCCAATCACAAAAAACGCCGCCGCAAAATCAAGAAACGCCGCAGCTTTACAATTTACGCCGCCGTACGGTAAAAGGCAACTTTTTTGGAAAAGTGCCTCATACGAAGATCTAGGTATTACCCATCAACTGCACATGTACTATATACCTATACGATGTACAAACGAGTACGAGTGCCTTGATGGCAATGGCCTGATCCGCCGGCAGGGAGAGATTTAGTAGCAACTTCAGCTCTAGGCCAATGAGGTGAATCCTAGGACCCCTATAGGATGCTTTCTGCTCTCAAAGTGTCCTACACAAGTGTGCCGCTTCTTTCTTCGCAAGCGATGGGACAATGTGTCAACATTTCTTCAGACCCAAGGAGGCCGCCGGCCATGGCCGAATCTGTTAAAATCCAACTCCGGACTTCAAGGGGCCCAGGGGCACGGCGGAGCTCAAGGAGAGGCTGCAGGGGCACGCACCGCGGAGGGTTCACTGGCAACTCCTTGGGTGATTCTCTCCGTCTCCTGTAAGTGATCTCCTGATGGCGCTTCCTTGCAGTCTGCCTACCTGTAGCCTACAGGCTTGGGCTTGTATAAGCCTGCCAAGCCTTACATCAGATCCATGCATCAGCCAGTCTTCTCAATGGAATCACAAAACCATGGCAGCGTCCAATTCTCTTCACGTCTTCTGCATTGTCTGTTGTGCCACTTGTGCAACTGTATTGCCCGATGGTCCACTTGCTCTTTGAGAGGGTGATTGGCGACGCTTTCATGTAAGCTTGGAGGGTCCAAGTACATTCTGAGGAGGTACGACTGGATGTATATGGGTCGGTTGACATACAGACGCTTCGTGATCGCATCCAAAGCTTCATTTTCCTCAAAGTCCAAGAGATCCCAAAGATCTCCGAGAGGAGAAACCCATTGTCACGGAGATCGTCACGTATGCCACCAGAAGACATGATCTGTTGCAAAGTTCACCACGACGTTCTTTCCTCGCAGGAGATCTTCCACGGCCTCTGTAACACCATCATTCACCTGGAGAATTCCATGCATCAAAATGCATCCGGTGCTTGAAAAAAGGCATCGTTTCAATGATGTTCCCCTACACAAGATTGCATATACGGTCATATATGAATTGATTGAATCATACATTAAGGAACAAACAACTGGACTGGACCCTTCCATAAATTGAAGCAGGAAGACAAACAACCATCAATCACACCATGAACAAAGCGTGTACACCTAGTATCCTAATACAGTCTTTCTTTCAATACGCACGCCGCACACTGCACACCCGCACACCACACCACACACCCACACCGCACACCTTTCCGAAAAACATATAGTGGATTGAGAGTCGATGGCACAATCCCCAAGTTTGGTGGTTTATATGGACCCCCATCTAAAAGTCCTCTTGGCGCGCCAGTGCCATCGAACCTCTGTTTTCGCACCGTAGAATCCGAGATCCGAGTGGCCGGATTGAAGATGTCGTGTCCCGCCACGATGCCGCCTGGGCGCACGAAGCGCGCCCAGGCGACGAGGTCCTGGAAGGTGGCGTTGTAGTCATGGTCGCCGTCCACGAACAACAGATCCACCGAGTGGAGCTCCACTCCTCCGAGCCGAGGCCGAGGACCGATGGATGGGCGGATGGAGTGACTGAAGTGGAAGAAGACTCCATCTCAAGGGAAGTCCCAAATCTTGCAAAGGGGTGATGATGGAGAACATGGAACAACTGTTATGTCGAGTGCCTTGAGGTATCCTTTTGGTTCTACTAAGGGAATGACCACAAAGAAAAAACCACCAAATGCAGGCATCTCAACCCACATATTGCATATATATTGCCTTAAGATGATTACAATGGTATGTTATAACCATCTTTTGTGAACCTTTCGCGCGACCCAACAAATCCATCAGCACCGAGGATCCATGGAGAGCGCCGCTGGTCTCCCAGGCCTCCTCCGAGCGTCGCCGCAGCAGCCGCGCCCGGTGGCCGAAGCGCGCCAGGTGCCGCGAGGCTTCGTGGAACAACGCGTCGCCTGGCACCGCGGAACGACGGAGGAGGATCGGACACGTGTTGGTACGCATTGTCCGGTGTTCTGGTCACAGATCCTATAAAATGAAACATGCACATGAAGCGATAGATTCTGTTTATTACCTTTTTAAAGATCTCAAACGTACTACTATGTGAACCTGGTCTTCGTCAAACCGCATGAATCCCGGTGTTCGTTAGAGTCAGAGCTAAGGCGAACGCAACACGAACAAGCGCAACGTGGGACGCTCAGCTCCCAGCTCTCTGCAGCCAGGCCACCCGAGTGATCTTCGTAGGGGTCGATGCCCGTCCAATGCAAAAAGGGTGCCCGATCCAACAAGAATCTGGCCGTCGAGGCCGTGTGCACTCCGATTTCGATCATCGACACCGAAACGGGTGTCTTCGTCTCTTGCGCTCTCTGTTGCGCGATCTCCTCCAGCAGTTGCAACAAGACGTGATAGCGCAAGCAGCAGCGCCAGCGCCGGAACACGAAGGGCACGTGACCACGTGACGCCGGTGCCGCCCTGTCCACCGGCAGCGCCACGGCAACGCCCTCCGCGGCCGTGCCCGGTGGTGAGAGGCGGAGCTCGGTGAGGTAGAGCTGCGCGAAGAGGTGCGTCTTCAGGCGCACGGCGTCTTCGGCCAGGTAGGAGACCAAGATCACCAGGTTGAGGACCAGGTCCAAGCAAGTGGTGGACATGACACCTCTGGAAAACAAGAAAACAACAATATATGCCAGGCATGGAAAGAACTTAATAGTTAAAACAGCAACGCTGTGACGTATGACGCGTCCCTGACAAGCTGTATGAAAGAGTTTCTGTCACCTTTCGGTCCCGTCCGCTTTTTCGGGTGTTTTTCCGCCAACTCCATCGGGGCACCGTTTCAGCGTCCCTCCTTGACCCGCACGGCCACGGCCACGGCGGCGCACGACGGTGAACCCAGCGGCCTTCGACGAGCTTCATCCAAAAATCCACCAGGGCAGGTGAGGTCATCCTCTCCACCAGCACATTGGAAGTACTTCCCATGCCTCATTGGAACTGACAGTGCAGCTACTTTGAGTTGAAGGTTATATATCAATATCTTTTTTAGGAGGGAACACCAATAATAATAGTAAATAGGGGAGACTCTACCAGTTTGCATGCGAAGCTTTCGAAAGCTTTCTTTTCCGTGCTCTGGCTTTCTGTAGACCAATAGCTGCTGCCCCTTCCCTTCCTGTCTCGTTATCTGGTCAGCTGCCTGGCGCGTAAGATTGATGCTGCCAGCCGAGCTCTTCCAAAGCCTCACGAGACACAAACGCAGCAACTTACAGCTAGAGCACAAAACAAACCTTCTCCTTACGTTTGCAAGGTCTTTAGAATTAGATCGTACGGTATACTCCTCAGCACACAATTGATACATACGATCATGGTCCAACATCTGTACGTTCTTCCCCGTGGACTGTGGGTGAAAACTTGTTGTGGCACTCCACCGCTTTGCAGTATCAATGGCATGGGCTAGTCTAAGTCAACCCCCCCAAGAGTGAACACTAGTGACACTAGTGAACACCTACCAAATAGCTTGCATTCATGGTCTCATAGGAACCTCTAAAAGTGCCCTGCCACATGCCCGAACACACGGACGATCGCACCAGGCCTTGGCCATGTTTTTCCAATGGCTTTGAAGGCTGTTCGCCAAGACTTGTGCCACGTCTTCACGTTGCGAGCAGCTGCCGGTCAGCTGCCAATGACCCAAGAGCCTGGGCAGAGAAGAATCGACAAACAAACAAACAAACAAACAATCGTGTCACCCAGAAGATCTTGGAGTAGTTAGTTTGGATGATCCAATGATCCCTGCAAATCATTCAATGATCAGATCAACACCCTCTTGCTTTTCCATGCAAGCTCTATTCTGTCAAAGCAAGATGTCCGGATCAGCTGCAGTGCAGATGATTTTTTGATTCGGCTGAGGAACTCGATGGCGATGCGAAAGAAGTAACCGGCTTGTCGATGCATGTCCTGAGGCTGCCATTGCTCAGCGAAGGATTCATTTCAGGATTCAGTCCTTCCCCTTAGGTGGAAGCTATACTCTACTCAGTGGTATATTACTACTTCTGGGCAATTTTGGCAAGACGTGAGGAAGGACAGGATTCTTTGGCTCAACAGACTCTTTCGAACCTCCACCCCGTGACCTTTCACTTATATAGGGGTTCTCAATGCCAACAACCGTAATTTATATCTCGGAATCTGGCGCTGGCCGTTCTGAGGCACAGTTTACTGACAAGAAGCGCTGGACAGGTGTCGCGCGATATGTAGCATCTTCACCTTCCGCTGCATTTGCTGCTCATCCAATAGGCTACCCGAGAGCTTGTGGCATAAGGACAACCTCGGCGTGCATGGTGGCAGACACCCACAGCTCAAAGGCATGTGCGTTTATTCACCCAAACCGCAAAGGAAGATGTAGGAGAGACCAGTTTCTTGGACCCTCCGTCTTCCTCACGACATGACCTAAAAGGGTCTACGTATGTCACACTTGTCACCATCCTGCACCGGTCCGGAGGGAGAACCTCCCTGGTCGAAGGTGCCGACCTACACAGCAGAACAGTTCATGGGCCTCAGGGCCTCAGGGCCGGTTGGAGGCACAGCAACGTCAACCTGACGTGCTTGATCGTCACCCTAACGTGATCATCTGAAATTGATGATCCAACCAAGCATGGTTGATTCTGCTTGGTTGATTCTGTTGACCATCATTAATTACTCTCATTTCAGGGAGTGTATGGAGCCATTTGGCGGGACCGAGTCTGTGCGAGACAACTCAGACTCCTTTGCAGGCCGTGTGACACATTGTGGGCGAGCAAATGAGCAGACTGACATGCCAGCTCGTAGTAGACCCGCGCCCGCGACCCCGGTTGGCCATATCCAGGAAGACCCTGGGGCGGGCGAAGGCGTCGACTTGGCACACAGAGCGTGGGCGAAGGCCACGGTCCAATGCCGGAATTGGGTCTCCGGTTGGGTCTAACCCAAAGTGCACTACCGGTGGAGCAGCTTCCGAACACATGACTTGTTCTCATCGAGGCGTTCTCAACACGTGAAACGAGGGTCACCTGGGGTGGGGAAACCACCCCTTTTAGGGTGGAAACCGAGTCGTCCTTTGGGTCCGTGCCATGTGAGTCTGACTTCCCATGTGAGTGAGGTCAACTGATGAATCTGATGAATCAATGGAGGGCAAATGATTGGGTGATGGTTATGTGGCAGTGGATCTTCGTGCAAAGAAAAGAAGAAGAGTCTGGGTGAGTCAGGACACTCTGCACACAGCAGCGCGGCGCGCTATCGATCGATGTCAGGACACTGCAGTGTTTTACCGCGGTGCTCGGATGGTTCTTATATGAACAAAAGCATGTGCACGTGTCTAGAATGTTCTAGAATATCAAGGCTGCAGTGTTGTCTTAGCAGGACAGTACCAACATTCAAGAGTAGGAAACAGCAAATTGTGAGAAGAACACTTCACCAATATATAAACCAATATGGACCATACTTTCACACGTAAACACATGCTGGCATGATTGAAATGTTGACGACACGTCACCACTCCGACATTTCGATGCCGTCACCTCCAAACGCTCTCCTGCCAGGAAGGCAGTAGATGCCATGGGGTCAAAGCCAATCTGATTACTTTGCTCCAGAACCATCGTGGTGGCTGAGATGTATTTGGAAAGCCTGAGAGTCATAGTCGGTCATCTGACAACCACAAGTAACATCACAAAAGTTTCTGGTCAGCTTACTTGTGGTCAAATGTATCAGCTTAAGAGGGACGTGGGAGGATGTAAGATCATATAACATCCGAACCACGTCCCGTCCGAACACCTGAAGCGGACCGGATATCCGGAATATGTGCCGACTTCCAAGAGTGAAGAGTTGGGAGAAACCATCCTATTATGTAGAAAATACACAACTGACATTTTTGCAATTCTGGAACCCTATTGAAGAGACCCCATCCAACATCAGAAAACCCTTTAACACATTTCAAGGCAACACGACTCAACCAACCATTGTTAAGAAACATACAACAACAACAACAACAACAACAACAACAACAACAACAACAACAACAACAACAACAACAACAACAACAACAACAACAACAACAACAACAACAACAACAACAACAACAACAACAACCCAAGCACATCATATTCATATATTCGTTCTATACCTCTCAAAAACCAACCTCTCTCCGTCCACTCAACATCCTCAAACACATCCTCAAACACATCCTCTCCTATCTCCAAACACCACCATCAATACCATCATCTGCTCTGCAGGCTGAGATGCTCCGCCTGACCAATCTGCTCCAAGATCTGCAAAGCCTCGTGGATCAACGCGCCGCTGGGCGCCGAGTCGAAGCAGTTCGTCTGGTAGCTCTGCAGCTCATAGAGGCAGGGATCGATCGCCTTTCTTCGAGTGGAAGGTTTTCCAAGAAGCGGAGACAGTCACAATAGGTCCATATGTCTATGTTTATATAGCATTATTACTCATTAGGATTCATTAGGCATTGCATAGCTTATATACGTTTATCTTCTCAAGGACATTATTTATGGTAGGGCAGCCTTCTTTTGGTATGAAGAACAGGATGAATCATACTTTCTGAGAGCGTAGAAAAGGGTATATAGGTGTCTTTCTACAAAGTGGCAAAGTCGAAGCGGTCAAACCATCTTGATGATTCAAACCCAGAGACGCAGCAGCGGCGGAAGCTGAACAATTCGCTCCAACAAAGATGATTCCCAGATGGGCCCAAGGAGAGATCACAGCAGGAGTTGAAATTCACGACGCCCAACCAACATGAAGGATCACCTGAAACAAATAAGTCCAGTCCAGTGTCCCAGTGCCGTTGTTCTTTTTCGGATCGCTCTATCAATTCAGCATGTGGGGATGGACGGGGTTGGATGGGAGATCACCGGTTGGTTGGGTCTCTTCAAATAGGATGGTTGGACACGACTTTCAGGGCTTCACCATGAGGAACGTTGGATTATCACCTGAGGTGTGTCTCTTTCACCTCAGGGAGGTCAAAGAAGAATTCAC
>CAXIVM010000868.1:0-17000 GCA_964035705.1 Porites rus
GTTGCCTCACGTGCTGGTTCCGCTTGGCATCATCATCTGATCCGCCAGGCGCATGCCACGCATGCCTTCCCGTGCTCCGCATCTGAGTCTCCCCGTCACGACTGGACCATGTTGCCAAGTGATCGTCTTCGGCCAAAGATCTGAAGGAGCAAAAAGTTACAGCAGACATCAGTCACTACTGTATCCTTCAATTTATTGACGTTCGCTGCAAGCAAGTGACATAGACGAGTCCGCGCCCCGTTTTAACGATAAGCATTGTGACATTGTGTCTGCGGATGTGGCAGCTATAAACAACGACAGGCAGTGACCTTCTACTCACACAGTGGTATCAACCTGAGACCTCTTTATCTAGATGTATATATACTGTAACTATATATATATATTCTCGTAGTCTCAATATAGTATAAACTTGGCTCGAGAGGGTCTTGTCTGCACTGTCTTGAAAAAGATTCTGCTGACTGATCACCATTTGTCCATGGCATCAAAGGCTGCTTTCCAGGCGGTCTGCTCAACCTGCTCATCAACGAACAAGCGGTGTAAATCAAAACGTCCACTTCTCAACCACTGAGGTGTCCATTGATGTCCTGTTACGTCAAAGGGAAATGCCTTTGGCTCAACCTGTGAGGAATTTGACGACAGAAACTGGAAGAAGTGGATCTCAGGTGTTGCATAGCAAGGTGAGCGAGCAATCTGGTTCAAGTGATCTGTTGGTTCCTGCAAAATGGCTGGCCATCCCACCATAGGCCGGCCGACTCAACATGAGACGTGCTGAATTCCTGTGCATTTCCGGGCCTTGAATGAAGTATAATATAGTATAATACAACGTTTGTTCAAAGAAGGGCAGTGGATGGTCCGAAGAATCTACCGCAAGTAGTTGGCTTTTGCTCTTAGATTTCTCACACAACGCGTCCCTTCTGCGTCCTTTCTGTCCTTCTGTTCTCTCACACACACACACATCGCTTGCCTCAATGAAGCTGCTGTTGTTAAGCTTCGCTTGTGCAGCAATGGAAGAAGTGCTTCCTTGGAATCTTTGGTACCTGCAAATTCAGTCCAACTTTATGTTCATGCCTGGTTCATTTCCTAACCACAATGCTTCCAAGGGTTCCTTAATCAGAAGAATGGGATCGTTTTCAGGTCACGCATCTTGATGAGACCGGCTTGACCGGTGCTCTAGACACCGGGTCCAGCTGCCAGAGATGTTGCAAAGCCCACAACGAAAGCCTGGCTCACCATTTGGAAAGCGTGGGACAGGCAGTGTCAGAAATATGCACACGTACAACATACAAAATATACAACCAAGGATGGAGGACGTCTTTTGGAGATGGTCATTCCTTCACGCCCCAGCTCATGCCCTTGCACATGCGGTGATGCAGTTGCAAAAGTCTAACAAAACTGGGTGTAGCTTGCAAGCAACCACTCACTGCTGCCTTCAGCACGCAAGCTGGCCACGACTGTCTGTGCAACATCCCGAGAGTCCAAGTGCTGCTTGGCCTTTGCACGGCAGGGCAACTAAGCCTTAAGAGTCACCTTTAGTATGGCCTCCAACCTAATAGCGGTGGCTTCCAACCTAGCGATGGCCTCCAAAATAGCTCTGTCTCTCCAAGTACTAGTACAAAGCAAAAGCCTGCTACTGTGAACTCGGTGTCGCATGAGTGTGCCTCTAGCGAAGTCCGATCAAGGTGATTCGCAAGCGGCTTCCTTGGAGATATTGAGATGCAGTGACAGCCATTTTGTCCCGAGAATGTTGTGCAAGAACTTTGCTGTGTCATTTGCCCCGTTTAGCTTTGGCAAGGCACCTATGCTGAGTGGAAATTAAGTGCAGGGCACAGCTTTGTCACCTGACCGCACTGTATACTAGTCCGAAACTGAGTCCTAGTCTCTCTGGGTAACCGACAGAATGCGCACCAAAAACTACCATCGGCCTCACAGTCAGTCGAAAACAAAGCTCGAATGTACTCCCACGTGTGCATGAAATATGACCAGGCCTGCACCTTGATGCCTTCACTTTTCAAGGCTTCGGCATTCAAATGATCAAAGACCTGTCCAAGTCACGAGTGTGAAGAAACGTTTCTGACACCTGGAATAGTTTGGCACATTGCCGGATGCGGGAGTTTTGGGCTGGATGAAGACAAAAAGCTGTGAAGCTGGCGGCAAACTGTCCAATAAAATGAAAGTCATGTGCAGAATGGTCTTTGTCAACTCTTGCACTACCCCTCCTCGTTGTAGAGACTGAAATTGAATCTATATATATATATATTATATAGTCGTTCGGGCTCTGAAAAAGAGGCATGATGTTGGCTAATGAAGGCATGCACGGTGTCAGATGGCTTGCAAGTTCAGCAGTGACATGAAACAATGTGGGACACAGCATTCTACTGATTAAGGCGCTAGGGCTGCTTGTGCAGCTTGTGCCACTGCTGTGTGTGTCGTGCTGGTGCTGGTGGTAATTGCTGCTGCTGGCAGTGGTGGCAATGACAATCCAGGCAATGTAAATAAATATGTAAACAGTGCAAAGCACTCTAACTAGCAGTTTTCCGCATGACCGCTTTTTTTGCATTGGCAAATATACAATGTGTTTGCTTCATGTTCCACAGCCTCTGCTGGTGTGGAAGCTGACAGTGTCAAGATGGATGGCAGAGGCCTCCAGAAAGGCAGAAACAAAACTAGAAACGAGCAAGTAGAGTAGAGGGTTCTCTGGGATCAAAACCATGGGAAGTCCACATCTGGTTGAGGAGGTATGCGTGGCTTCCACTGCAGGGATGACCACCTAGTGCCAATCCAGCTGAATGAAGCTCTAACGCTAACGGATGTGGAGGCTGCACCACTTCGCAGACTTAGCCACCCACTTTGGTTCTGCCAAGCCAGCTATTCTTAGCGCCCTTTCCAATTCCTGACCATGTGCTGCAGGCAGAAAAGCACATTACTGAACAAAGCAACTGACTGGCTGGCCTGCTGCACTTGAGCAGGTCTGCTTGCTTTTGCAGCCCAGTCGTCAAACAAAAGATGCCAAAATGTACGACCCACCTGCAAGGAAGTTGATGCACTTTTGCCACAAAAAACCACTCAGCTCCAAAAAGCTGCACCTGCCCCTCCAAATCAGCACCAGTATTTTGCTCCTGCTGATGGAAAGCTGTCTGCTGATTGCGTATAAAGGATGAAATAGACTAAGGCACTAACCAGTGTCAAACGCTGAATCTCACCAACCCAGACCTGACACGACAGGATCTCCAGAAAACCACTTACTTAAGTTTATCGAGTCAGTCTGAAGCCCGCCAGTTCCCCGCCCCACCTTTGCCAGTTCCGACAATTGGCTAGAGGTGGAATGCGAAGTCAGGGACCTGGGAAGCTTCAAAGCAGAGGTCGAGATCACTTAGCTGTGGCGATCTCCAGACTCAAAGGTCTTTTTGCCAAGTCGCGTTGACTGCACAGCAAGGTCTCGGTCTGCCGCTACCAGGCCTAGACCAATGATAGGAAAAACTACGAAGGCACAAGCTGTTGTATGTTCCTTATGGCTTCATGCGGAAGGGAATCGTCGCCCTATTCGATTGAACCACCCGGTCAGAAGCCCTGCATCAAGTTTGCTCGCTCTTCAGTTGCGTAAATGAATACAAACAGTATCCACACTGGCCAACACTCACTCTTTATGGTGACTTCGAAGATCTTTCGGGGGATCATCTCCGCCAGAAAAACTGATGATGGACTAAACTGTGCTGTACAAGTAGTAACTCTAGTATTGCACATGCGGTTGCGAGAAAAACATCCGGCATTATTTCAACAGTACCTTTGGCTCTGTTTTGCCAGAAGGTTTGGATCTAAGGACTGGTGGGGCTGGATCGGTGTGGGTTTACGTGATCCGTTTTCTTAGAGCCCAAAATATCTTTGTGGAAGTCCGAAAGCCGGAGGTCCCGGCGATCTTGAATTGCAGACCAAAGGTTGACATTGCGAGCATGGCCCGCACTTGCAAAGTGCTCCAGGCCTCAGCTGAAAGCGACGTCGACTGCAAACAACCGTAGTCCATGTTTCTAATATGCAAAATTGGACTCATGTCTGCTATTAGGTTGGAGGTCATCGCTAGTAGGTTGGAGGCCATCGCCGGTGGGTTGGACAATGTGTATCAAAGCTTGGCAGCTGACCATGTGCCTTACATAGCAAACACACCGGTTCGCCTGTCCCAGGCCAAAAGAGCGGTTGTCCAAATGAGCAAAACGCGGCGGGCCGTTGAGGTCGATCTCCACATATGGCACGCTGCCGGAGTGGGGCTGCCCCCGAAGCCAAAATAGAAAGTCTAAAAAGTCGATGTCAGCAAAGCCTGCAATCATGTCTTCTAGGTGCCCACCTCGTCAAGTCTTCTAGGTTGCCTTGCACCTTGGGTAGCTTGTCCTTGGTTGGCAGAATGAGTCATGAGAGTTAGAGAAAGACAGGACACTTACTGGTCTAAGTGGTCCAAGTGTCCTCTGCTAAGGTGGGCGGATACATCCATTGTGCCGGGCCGTGCACGACCCTCTTGCAAAAGTAGAACAAACCTGCAGGAATGGTACAAAGCCATTCTCGATCATTCTCGTCAAAATGCCAAGGTCACAAAGGCCAGAAAGAATATCTGATGTTCAATCCAAGTCGGGTGCCAACATTTCTGGAAAAAACTGCTTCCTGGCATCGCTTGACACATGCACTGCAAAATCAAGATTGTGGTTCATAAGGATGCAGAACCTTGCAAGCCACACCCAATCATCTGGTGGCGAGCACAAAGGACGCAGAAGTCTGAGGTCACCATCTGAGCACCACGCCTGGCTTCGTAGTCCAAAGTCAAGCAGCATTCAGCGTGAACCAAGGGCACAAAGCTGCTTCGACTCTTCGACAACAGTCGTAGAGTGCAACAAAGCAACTTCAAACCTGCATTATCGGGCCTTCCAAAGCTTCTCTGCGAAACGAGTAGGAAGCCCCACTGCAGCATTCGCCTTGCTGCGCTTCATCATGCTTCATCAACATGTGGCTGAACCAAAATGTCGCAGCTAAGCTCGCCTCCACAGGATCTCCTTTCAATATTGAGACGATGACCCCTGACATCATGAACATCTGTGAACATCAACTGAAGCTTCAGAGACCCTTTTTGAGAGCTAGTTTAAGGCGGCGCACCTCTCTGGTCAAGAAGCTTGAAGCAAGTCTCGAGTCTGGGAAGCACGCAAGCGCAAGTTGCTCAAGGCTCCAACGGGCAAAAACTGGAATTGTTACAAGAGCTCACGGCAAAACGGGCAAGTCTAAAGGCAATGGCATGCAACGGCTCAAGAACAATGAGAGACGAAAAAAAGATACGGCAAGTCCCAGGGGAGTCTGTTGGTGGCTAAAGGTCACCGAATGAAAACAAGAACACCTCAATTTGCAAAAGGTCCAAAAGTGCGAGAACAGTGCGGGAACTAGTAGTGTTCTGTGACGCTTATGCTTCTGAGGCAGAAGCTTATGCTTCTTCAGCCACGAATGGAAGGTTGCGTGGAACGCCGGCTCCAGGCTGTGGTGTTTAACTTTTGCCTGGCAAGAAGCCCTAAAGTCCTAAAGTTGTTCGTGTTTATCTATATAATCAACTGCTTTTTCCTCCAGTTGGCAGTGTTCAGTTTCTCATGGATGCTCAAATATGGAAGAACTGGATCGCAACTGTTTTTGCACCTTTGCATGATCGCCCACCAGAACCCTCTGTACCTTCTGCTTCAGAATTGAGGCCCACTGTACAAGGAAGCACCATCATTCAAACGTCTTGCGCGATCCACTCTATTTGAGTTCTCGAGCGTGCAGCATTCTGGTAGGTGTGATGTGTAGTTTCTGGACAATCCTTGAGCATTCAAACTCAAACGAATCTGCTAGCGTTCACATCCACCAATTCTCTATATGCAAAAAATATTGCTATGCTATACACCAACATGACGACCTCAAGAATCACTGCGGCATTCAGGACGACACGATGACCTTCAAAACCACATGCACTGGTCCAGTATCCAATGAAAGCAACCAGATCAACAAGGACAAAAAGGTTCAAAAAGTAAAAAACATGTGTCGCCGGGTAGCTTGAGAATGTTTTGTCTGCTTCGTTTCGTCGCCTTTGCAGGTCGGAGGACTTGACTGGAATCTCCGAACAAGAAGCCCTCCTCAAGTTGCTCAACAACGACATCAGGGCCAACCTGGCGAGGGTTTGATTGGAGAATTTCAGCAACAATCGTGAAAGGAGCAAAAAATGATGGCGTGTGTGTGTGTGTGCGCGCGCATCACAACAAACAAATAGGTGAATATCGTGTCCGTGCTCGAAACCAAGCACCTGCATCCAGTTTGAAATGCGACCATCAATGTGAAGAACAAACCTTGAACGTGGCCGCGGCCTGGTCATCTCGCAGGGAGATTGCTTCATGGAGCTGTGGATCAAAAGCCTGACCCATTGACCAAACGACAAGAATGATGTTCAAGACTGGCACACAAATGTTCCAATGGAGTAAGAATTGGAGCTCTCCAGCAAGGTCTGGACACGCATCTTTGCAAGTGTGATCTTGCAAAGACATCCACAATTAATTCTGAGAATACCAATTCAATGCAATCACGTAAGAATTCGCATTGAGCTCCATTGCTTCGTGCTCTGCAGTGCACAAATCATTCGAACCTTGCCCACGGCATTTGGCATTGGGTGGACGCTGAACTCAGTCTCCAGAACTCCCTGATGCCAAGATTACAAAAGAGTGCACGTTCTTTGACAGAAAGGCATGCTTTTCAGGGTGGATTGACCTGAATTGATCTGGATTGATCTGGAAAAGCATCCATTTTAAGTGAAATGGTCAGATTTTCAGGAAACAAATTCTGCGTCCACTCCGAGATTTGGAGTCCAACGGCTCCGGTGTTCATCCAAGCGTCGAGCAAGCGACTCCTTAAAGGTTTCAAGACTTGCTTGAGATCCTCCGGAGACAATCCTGGACAGGCTCAGGCATGTTCCCTGTTTTTTTTTGAGCTTATTTTGGTCTTATGTGTTCATTCCAGATACAAATGTCTTGTACTTTCAATTGACTGCCTGCCATTGGTGGTTCACATCATTGACACAGCGTGAAAGTCCTTTCGCTGCCCCGGCCATTTGTGCTCTCTGCACATCATCCAATACTAGGAGCAGCGGCTTCGCAGCTTTCGCCAGCGCACGCTGTTCGGCGGCTTTGGACTCGCTCTCCACCCGCCACTTGAAGTTACCTGAGTTGCATGTAGTTGCATCCTGGGAAAGTGCTTCTTTTCCCCTTTTGCTGCAACCTTCCGGATTCCACCGCTGACTCTGATTTCTCAGTCCGGTCCAAGTGACGAAATTCGGCTGTTTGTTGTGCCAGCTGCCTTTCCTGTGAGCAAACGAAGGGATCGGGGACGCTCCCCCCTCCTAGGAACAAGGACGCTACTAGGAGCAAAGGGCGTCGCTACTAGGAGCAAGGACGCTACTAGGGGCTCCTGGCCGTACTACTAGGCACAAGAAGCTACTAACTGGGAGCAAAGGGCATGGCAATCGGTATCCATGCCAAGAGACAGCAGCACGCAAGGACTCCAAGAGGTCTTTGTCTTGAGCTGCTCTGTTGTCACCTCACTTGGGTAATCGAAAAGATTGCCGGAACAATGCCAGCTACTGACCGGGGAGTCAATGAGGGGCGCGCTGCTGACAGCTCGGTGTATCTTTTTCGCTTCCTGTTCCAAAATCTCACGCTCTTCAGCAATGTCCTTGGGCAGTCTCTCAGCTGAGCCAATGTCTCCACAAAGAAAGCTCATGGTTGAACAGCACCTCTGTTCACTGAATACACAGACAGTATATAAGTAAAGTTGGTTTATGTATTTGTTGAAGCACCTCTGCTTCTGCTTGAATCCTGCGCCGTTGTGTTTCCAGAGCAGCTCGCTCACGGCGCAAGGCGTCAGCCTCAAAATGGCTGTTAGTAAAATGACACAACAACTTAAGAAATCAAGCAAAGGTATAAACAGCCTGACCTTTCGAGCAAACATGTTGTATTTTAACAGTCCACACCCCAGCTCATCCCCTTAACTACAGGGGTGGGGTAGTGGCCCGCCTGTCCGCCTAGCGTTGAGGGATGCGTCATAGACGTGACTAGACCATACCAGCCCTCTTTTGAGCAAACATGTTTGCTGGTCTTTCAGCTCAGTCTTGCGGACTCACCAGTGCCTCTGCTTCGAGAGCCTCGGCCTTTGTGCGAAGATCTTCCAGCTCCTGCCCTGAAAAACACCAAGTTACTTCGCAAGACATACGTATATAACCCTTTTGCATTTAAATTGTGTTTCGTCAAACTGAAACAGTTGAAGTGGACTCGTAGACTTTGTTGAGTTGCATTGTGTCTTTCTCACTCGTGCCTCTGTCCATGCTCTTCACCAGCTGCTGCCGGGCCACTTGTATTGCCTGCTACCAAAAGAAACCACGCACTCCATCGACTCATCTGTACTCGGCAAAGCAAAGAAAGGAACGCCTCTGCTTGTCGCTTCAACTGCTGCCGTTCCCTTGCCAAAGCGACCTTCATGGCTGCAACTAAACAGCCTTTGCAGACAGTCCCTTTGCTTACAAGCCCTTCATTCATTGACTGCCCCTTTCTGGGCTATCAGTCGTTTAGAAGTCGCCTTGGCCTTTTCTTTGTTCACAGACTCAATGAGCTCTTGATTCTCTTGCCTACCAGACCTCAAGAATCGAATAAGCAACAAAAATGCAGGCAGGCAAATGTATGTGTGTTCACCACAGCTCTGAAATCACTGGCATATGCCTGTGGAGATGGAGCAACGTAAGGAACCAACTGCATAAATGATGAAATGGGAATATGCTTGTCTGGATTTGCTGACCCGTATGGGATCTCCTGCTACTCCTGCTGCTACTACTGCTACTGCTACTACTACTGCTACTACTACTCCTACTACTACTAATAATTACTACTAATTAGTCAAAAAGACTAAAAAGGTAGGAAATCGCATATGTTTGGGCTTTGAAGCAACCTGTTTGGCTGCTGCACCTTTGCAAGGCCCTGGCAGCACCACAACAACTTTTGTTCTGACTAGCAGAAAATGCGATCCTGACTAAACCCCAAGACTGTAAAAAGGCCTGCTGATACAAAAAGATGTTGCAAAGTAAGAAGACCAGAAAATAAATCAAGCGAGTCCACGCTGCGACGCTGCGGGAAAAAATTGAACAAAAGCAGATCAAGGTGAATCATGATTAATCACTTCAATCCAAGGAATGCACACAATCCAAGCGCCCCATCACCTCTGAGCCTTGCACGAGCTCAACTCATCTGCAGCTTCCATGAGTTGCTGCTGTCTAGCTGAAAGCGCCTGCCACGAAGGAGCTCACTCACTCACGGCTCGCTCCGCTCGGCTCACATGGGTCCCACCTCCGACTCTTTGGCCAAGCGCATCTTTTCTTTTTGAAGCTCCTCGCGCTCTCTTCTTAGAGACTCCTCGGCCTTGATTTTGGCCTTCTTGAAATGGATCACCTGATTGCTCAGGTCCTCCTGTGAACGAAGAAATGTCACAAATTCACTAGTAAGGCACCTGTTACTACTAGTAAGGCACTTGTTACTACTAGCGGATCCAATTCCGGATCGGTTCATGATTGACGTTCATTCACCGTTCTGCATGTTTTTTGCTGTGACCGACATGGCAAATGCTAGGTACGGCTCCTCAATCTCTTCCTTCTGCTGTTGTAACACTGCAGCTGTCCTGATCAAGACATGTGGTAGACTTGGGCTATTAAAAAAGAGACGTGATAAAGGCTCGCCTCTGTAATTGTTGCTTCTTTTGGTTCAAGACTGCCCGTTCCCTACGCAAGGAACTTGCAACAGCGGCCAGCTGATCCTCCCAGAGTCAATTTCAGAGCAAAAAGACAGAAGAATGCAACAAACCTCAACTGTCCTGTGCAGCAGAGCCAAAGGGAATAGCTGGTCTAGCAACCCTCCCTCAGCGCCAAAGTCACATATATAGATAGGAAGTCAAATCAGTGGCACAAAAGAATCAAGGCCAAATGCAGGCATGCCGCCTCCAGGTGGTACCCAACTTAACGCTACGGATGAGGCAACCAGAAGGGCTGCAGAAGTCATCGACCTTGGAATATGTCTGTGCAAGGCGTCTCCCATGGTCTCGCAGCATTGATAGGCCCAGGCATGTGTCGAGTTTTCGACGGTGGACCTTAAAAAGGAGTGGAAACGCCCATCCACTGCTGTCACACAAGCAACATGTATTTGAGGCTGTAGCGATGGGCTGAGATCGTGCCACCCATCTTAAAAAATGCAGAAAATTATATCCTGAAATCTACTACTAAGCAAGACTCAAGGCTGTCTGAAATCGAGCCAAAACGAGGCAGCTCTCCACTTTCGGCAAGTCAACCAGTACACAGCTTGAGAGAACAAGCAAGATCTTGCGGCCCATGTTTTATGACTTTATGCATGATTTTCCAGCCTGAGCCTGGCCAAGGATGGCCACAGCGTTCTTTAGGACCGCGGATCTGGTGACAGCGTAGATGCCGACAGGATGACCAAGAGCTGGTCATTATGTGCAAGAGCTGCCTACTGAGCGACTGAGCCTTGTGTGAAGTATTTTGGCTGTAGCAAGTCGAAGGTCCTTGATTGCAGCTGCCTTGGGACAGTGGAATGGCTATTGCAGCTCTTATGCAACAAATCATGAAACTTTGTTCCAAGGGACGAGGCAGCTAGTGCGATTGAAGATTTGTCTAGACCTGAGTCAAATCATAACAAGAGCCACACCTTCCAATCAAAAAGAATAGTCCAGCATTTCAAACACTATATGCAAAATTTCTTGGAGAACGACCTGGATACTTCGTGTCATCTATGAAGCGTTCCTCACAACTTCAAGATAGTTGAACCGACAAGCTATAGTTATTGGACCGAGTATCCGCAGAAGTGATTGCTGCAGAAACTTCCTGCCACAAAAAATCACAAAAGGACAAAGAGAAGGTCGACAAACGCGATGCCGCGACGTGGGAACAAACCAGGGATTAGGCAAAGATCTCCACACACAGCTTAACTGCTGCTACTGCTACCACCACCATGAGTGCTGTTGTTACTTCGATCGTCTACGCTATTGCTTCGACTTTCCACATCTGTCCACCACTTTCACCACCACAACCCCCTGCCACTGACAGGTCCATGCAATTTCCTGCTTGAACATACAAGTACGTGTAAATTCATAATGTGCGACAGCGTGCACCCCAGTTCTGTACTGTAAACCCAATGGAACCGTGACCTCAGGAGTCCCTTTCTTTTAATTCAAAGGGTGACAACAAAGGCCTACAGTACCCTTGTGATAAACCTTTTAACTAAAAACTCATTGAGTGCATTTTACATTGCTTGATCAAAGTCGGGAGACTTCATACAATTGAGAAGTGCGCCTGCTTCAGGATCAAGAAGAACATCAAGAAGAACGCAAACCAAGAACCGTCAAGGCATGCACTCCTACTCGGTCCTACTCCTTCTTCTACTGCTACTACTGTAATACCAACGAGTACCAACTACCTACTTACCTACTACCTACTAACTACTACTAACTTTTACTAGCGACTACTAGTACTAGTACTAGCACTACTACTACTGCTACTACTACTACTACTAGTACGACTACTGCTACTGACCCTCCGCAAGTCTCAACAGCAACGCTAAACAAAGGGAAACCGAACTGTTCAAACAAAACTCCCTCATGCCTCATGGAGTTATGTTTCTATATCATGAACAAAAAACTGCAGTGCAATACTCATCAAGGCTCAACCCCAAAACCAACCTGTAAAACCTCACTGACACCGTCCAGAAACCCACATAACGTAACCATAGCCCATCATAACGTGATTATACGTCATTACCATAACGTCACTACGCCCCCACCCCACCCATCCCAATCCCCCATGAAGCGCATTCCACAGATCCGCATCCACCCAGACGACGGCATCTCTCCGCAAGCGAGGCTGCCTCCTGACCCATGTCGCCCGACGTTGTTTCCAAACGGGGCGCTACAACTTCACCCACCTCACCTCCCTCCATTGCCCCTCACTCCACTACATTCCTCTACACCCTCACACACCACCGGCGCAGAGTTGCCTAGGTCTGTTTTCCCCACCTGCCCTGCGGCACTGCGATGCAAACAGATTCTTGGCAACTCATCCACATACGAGCACACATGGTGCACAATACACACTGCCTGCCCTGTGGCACTGGAACATATGAGCAGGCTAAGGCCCCAGAATGAACCGGCCTGCCCCAAGAAATGCTCAAGATCGGACAGGGCCCCAGAACTGACCCTCCGCAAACTCATGGTGAAGCACATGTATTATGTGTACAAAACAAAACATGACGTGAAAAAGTGAAAAATGAAGAAAACGCCACGGCCATCTATGGCTCGTGCTCCAACTACTAACAACAACAACAACAAAAACAACAACAACAACAACAACAACAACAACAACAACAACAAGGTACAAACAAAAACTGCAGCCCCATTGCAACATATCTTATTCCTTTGTCTCCACGAGCGGGTGGAAACAAAAATCTGCAGCTCCATCGTTGTTTTACTGACCCCCCCGAAACCAACCAGCCAACAAGTACTTCTACCACGAGTGGTAGTGTTTGTATCGTTGTTGTTCTAGTCGTAGGAGGAGGAGGAGGAGTAGTAGTAGCAGTAGAAGATACTAGTGGTAGTAGTAGTAGTAGTAGTAGCAGTAGTAGTAGTAGCAGAAGTAGAAGTAGAAGTGGAAGTAGTAGTAGAAGTAGTAGTAGCAGTAGAAGAACCAGTTGTGGCCTAGTAATACTAGTGGTAGTAGAGTAGTAGTAGCAGAAGCAGAAGTAGAAGTGGAAGTAGTAGTAGTAGGAGGAGGAGTAGTAGCAGTAGCAGTAGTAGTAGTAGTAGCAGTGGTTGTAGTAGTAGTAGTAGCAGTAGTAGAAGTAGTTGTGGCCTAGTAATACTACTAGTACTACTAGTAGTAGTTGTTGTTGTTGTAGTTGTAGTTGTAGTAGTAGTTGTAGTAGCAGTAGTAGTACTAGTACTAGTACTAGCACTATAGTAGTCGTAGGTGTAGTAGTAGTAGTAGTAGTAGTAGTAGCAGCAGTACTAGTAGTAGTACTAGTAGTGGAAGAAGAAGTAGTAGTAGTAGTAGGTGGCCGTAGCCGGTCAGCCAAGCCTCTGTAAAACTTTTACTTAGAACCTCTACACAATGAATGCAATTGCGCGTTCGGCTCTTTTTGCTCGACGAGGCCAGTCGCGGCCAACGTAACGATGCCAACGCCTGCGGCACACCCTACAAGACCATGGCAAACCGAAAAACGGACCAGCTCAGACTTCAGTGAAACAAGACCAACAAGTCCACCTACTTACGAAACCAACATTCGCTCAAACCCTCAACCGTATCCCTAACCTTGCCTCCTTGAATTCCAAAGTTGTAAAATGTGACAATTATGTTGGGCGGCTGGTTTTGTTACTACTACTACTACTACTACTACTACTACTACTACTACTACTACTACTACTACTACTACTACTACTACTACTACTACTACTACTACTACTCTTACTACCGCTACCACTACCACAACCACTATAACTACGACTACGACGACTACTTCTACTACTGCTGCTACTACTGCTGCTGCTGCTACTGCTACTACTACTGCTACTGCTACTACTACTGCTACCGCTACCGCTGCCGCTACCGCTGCTGCTACCGCTACTGCTACTACTACTACCACCACTACTACTGCTGCTGCTACTACTGCTGCTACTACTACTACGCCTCCTGCTCCTGCTCCTGCTACTCCTGCTGCTGCTGCTGCTGCTGCCACCGCTCTTTCTACTCCTACTCCTACTGCCCCAAATATACCTTTGGTTTTGCCAGTGCTACACGTATTCGCTTCCTCTTGCTACGCCTCTTCTGAGAGTTTGTTGGATGTCCTAAACTAGCTCACAATGCGCGCCAAAACATGGAATGATTGCCCCAACAGTAACACCTCGCAATTGAAGCTTTCCATGCTGCTCAAATGAACCAGCCTTGTCAGTGGCATCTTCCTGCGGGCAAGAACGACATGTTCCACGCCTATTTTTGCTCAACGAGATCTCCTCGAGTATTCTGGCAACCTGACACGAGGGCTCAGTATGTTCGATGTCTCAGTCACCATGTCTCACTGTCCCTCAACCTCTGCCCACCTTCAGTGCCTCCTTGAGCAATGCCTGCAAACCCAAGAGCGACTCCTGGCGCGCTGCCCAAGCCCATTGCAGCTTGAGATGAGCGTTGACAAGTTCGTGGCAAACATACATGTCATCGCTGAATCGTGCTTCGAGTTCTGCAAGGAGAGCTGTGGAAGGACAACGCGTCGCCAAAAAACTGCCAAGACCTTGTCAAGGTCCAGGCGATTGGAAGGAATGAGCTGTCAGGCATGTCCCTGTAAGGTTGCTGTGAGGTTTCTGTAAGTTCCCCGCGTTGGTGGGAATAGCTGGAGATGCCCTCAACGCCTGTCCGCAACGGAGCCGTGCTATAGGAGACTGGCTCCTCAAAAAGCCTGCCTCCCATAGCTCTCCGCGCCAAACAGACGCCAAGCCAGGCGACGAGCTTCGTCCTGAATCATGAAGTGGCCTTTGACTAGATTGTTCTGACAGCTACACGCCGGCCTTTCCGAGCATTACGCAGGACTTGAATGAAATCAGAATTTAGCAAACCTTATACATATAAATATATATCTATATATATATATCGGCCGACCCAGCCGATGGCGGGGGAGCGCGCCAAGCAGATTGCCGGGCAGATTGCCAGGCGCCTTGGGAATGGCTCTAGAGACAGACTTTACGGTCCTATAGAGAATGGCTTCTATAATTGGTCTAGAGACAGACTCTGTGGCTCTAGAGCATGGCTTCTACGGGTCTAGAGAATGGCTTCAGTCAGAATGTGACGTTTAGTGGCCGATCAGGTTCGCCTATAGAGAGTGGCCTCATTTGCGACGTTTGGCAGTGGCCGATCAGGTTCGCCTAGGTTTCATACATGTTAAAGCTGTGGCGAAGCAGATTGCCATGCGCCTTGGGAATGGGTTTATGATTCCAACTACAGACTCGATGGCTCGAGGGCAAGTTTGCGCCATATTCGGTGTGGAATTAGATCGTGCAAAGCTGTGGCGGAGCAGATTGCCGGAAGCCTTGCGAATCTAATGCCTCTAGAGACAGACTGATTGAAAGCAACTTTTGGCAGTGACTGATCAGCTTCAAGTGTATTTCGCATGGAATTAGATGGACTACTCAGGCTGCGGCATCTCCAAAACCAACCATTTTGATGGTTGAAGGTTGCGGGTAGACCATCTATCAGCCACTATAACCATTTTCCAACCACGGAGGTCATAAAGTCAATCACCAAATCGTTCACCCACCATTATAAGGAAACCGATCATTACAGCAACCACTACCGCTAATTAATCATGGAGCAGTTGAGCACCACCCGTTCCTTAAGTTGATCGCCCATCCGCCACATTGTCGATCTTTGCGTTTGTGAATCGAGTCCATGTTTTTTTGGAGGTTCTGCCGTCCTTGGGCTGGGCTGGAAGTGTTGGCTTTCCATGATTTTTGGGTCTGCCGTCTGGCGAAGTGTTGCTGTTCCATTATTTTTTCGAGGCTGTCCCCACTTGTCTCCTTGTTTGCGCTTGTCTCCTTACTTGTCTCTCTACGTGATCGGTATTTTGTTTGCCGCTGCTGCTCTATCTCCCCTCTTGTCTCCTTGCTTGTACTTGTCCATGTGCTTGTCTCCTTACTTGTCATTTTTCCTGAAAGAAAGCAGCCATGACCAGCGACTGTACACCTCTCCTCCTGGAGCTTCTTACACAACAGCCTTGGTCTCTTCTACGGCTGGCATTCCACCTTGGGTAAGGGATCAAAAAAATAGAAAGGAAAGCAAAAAAGTTTCAACGGGGATCAAAAAAAAACATAAAAAGGGAATCCCAAAACAATATTCTAGCCCCACAGACAGGGCGCGGCCAAGACAAGGACAAGAGGAGGACAATCTGCAAATGCGATGGGCGACCCTTTACATAGTTAGTTTTCGTGGCAGGCGCAGTGCAAGAGTGCAGATTTCGTGGTGCTGGAACCAAACGTTAAAAACACAGCACCACAAAAGAAATCACTAGAAACTATGTATACCCTATCGCCCTTTCAGTGAAGGGCATCTATTAAAAGTGCACAAGAGGACCTAAGGCAACCGAAGCCAAAAGCATTGCACGTTTGGAGGAAAACTGCGGCCAATAAGCTACAAGAAAAAGGACCAAAGGCATCAAAAAGCATCAGTGAAAGAACAAGGAGAAAACCATAGGAAACCCGCAGACCAGAGGACCAGGAGGGCAAAGGACCACGAGACCACGGGACCGGACCAGGACCAAAGGACCACGGGGCCAAAGGGCCTGTGGACCAGAGGACCAAGGGACCAAGGGACCAGCGACCAAAGGACCAGAGGACCTGCAGACTCCAGACCACAGGGCCAGGAGAGCAGCAGAAGAGGCCTATCAAGGAATATGTTTTTTTGATCCTTTATATATTATGTTGTTTTGATCCTCTTTCTATTTTTGTTGATGCTGTTTTTATTTTTTTTTGATCTAGATGCCTTCCACCCTTTGGCGTCCAGGTCTAAGATATATGCATCACTGTACACCCAGCGTGCGCCGCTGTGCTCGTCTTGAGGTCTGTCATCTGCAGGCAAAGCTTGTTGACCTCACCGAAGCAATGGAGGTATCCTTGGATATCCACTGCCTCTCCATCTCTTCCTAATCCTGCGAACTACGTCAGGATTTGATTCGGGCACAATGTGAATGTTCCCGGGCTTGGAAATCTGGAAGACAGACTGCTTCGTCGTGTGAAGCTTAGAAATTGGCAACGGACTCTCACACACACTTTAATGACTTCGATGCCCGGCCAATGCAACCGCACGACAGCATCTCCTGCATCATCCGAAGCCTTCTTCATCTGCTCGTAATACTGCTCGGCCACAG
>CAXIVM010000869.1:0-29218 GCA_964035705.1 Porites rus
CATTTGGTTTGAAACCTGTTCCCGAACTTCCCTTTTGTCGAACTACCCAAGCCCTGATCTTTCCGATTCTTTGAGTCGACTGCTCTTTGGGACGCTTTTGGAGGTGCCCCAACACCCAAAGTTCCCAGACATCCAGATCATGTCTCATGGCTCTTTTTGTAGCATATGTTCTATACAGTCTAGCACCACCCAGTTAGCATACAGTATATATGAACACCACCCAGTTGCCTCACAGTCTCTAGCACCCACCCAGTTAAGTATATGTCGGCATACAGTCTAGCACCCACCCAGTTGCCTCACAAGCTCCCGAGCCGAGGAACAGCTTTGCGACGTGAGCCACGTCGTGGCGGGCGGCCGCGGCTTCGCAGCGCTGAAGACGGATGGCCAGGCAGCGGCTTTGCAGCGGGGACACTTTTTGATCAAAGACCTGGGACACTTAAATTTTTGCCCAAGCACCTTCCAGGCAGGTGTTTGGGGTGGGTGCCAGGAGGGTCCAGTCATACCTTCTGAGGAGGTACTTGGAGCCCTATAGGGTTAAAGATAATTTGTATCAAAAAAACATCAAACACGTTGTCCTTTGGTATAAAGATCATCTAAAACTCATCAATGTCAAGCGTCTCGGACGGGAACGTCTTCCTACCCGGTGAGTCTTTCTTACTACAAATATGTACAAATTGAGGTAAGCCAACACATTTGAGGTGGTTCAGTAGGGATGTTCTGAGCTGCACTCACCCGTTCACTTCTTGTCCGAAGGGGCAAATGCATGGATCTTATCATATCCCAAAATCATAGATTGAGGCGAGGTGGTCTTGGTTTGACTGGCGCTTAGTAGAGGAAAAGGGAATGACTTCCTACTATAGATAGTCTTTGTAGGTTCCATTAGGTTCCACTCCGATCATTGCTTACTTTCATCGCACCAGTGAGTAGTCTCCCATTTCTGGAAAATCCATCTCGTCGGAGATTCTAACAATTGTTCTCCTCCTTCTATCCTCGTCCTCGTCCAGAGAAACCCAGACCCTCCCCCAGACACGACCCATGGGACTGCCATAGGACTGCCGAGAAACGGCCAGGGGTGGTGCCAGGGGGGTCAATGGGGCGGCAGTCCTATGGCCCAGACACTCCATGTGTGCCATATATGCCTACATTGACCCCCAAAACCACCCCAATGTAGTGGCATACATGGAGTGTCTGGGATCCATTTGAAACCAGTTCGCCACTTCGCTGGTGTACATGGACGTGCCACCCTTAGCCTCAGCGCCTCCAGGGTATTCCTGGTATTCCTCATAGTCTCTTCTAAAGAAATTCCCAAGGACAAACCAAACCCCAACAACATCCTTAATTTGGTTGTTTTGACATCCTCAACAAAACAGAGTAGTCCCATCATTCCGAACACCAAATTCAACATCCTGGCAGGTCCTTTTCTGGGGCTCCCGCACCTACAGCGGCGTCGCCCTGGGAGCCCGCCGCGTCACGACGCTGGTGGGTGCCTTTGGTGGTGCCTGGGCGGCGGTGCTCGAGGGAGGAAGACTGGTGGCCTGGGGCGACCCCAAGAGCGGCGGCGAGGCCGGGGAGTGGGCACTGGGTCCGTGGGCATCCGTGGGTCCGGTGGAAGTTCGGAGACTTCGGAGACGGAACTTGGTTGGATAATAACATGCATGCGATGTGGAATGGAAGATGATGAGGTTTTTGCAGTTACATTGACCCTGGAAACCACTTCAATGGAGGTAAACATGCCAGTCCGGGGGTTTTCCCGGCTGTTCTCGGCGCCCGAAAGCCGGGAAATGTGGGATGTGGATGTGAGGATACCAGCATCCTGTCCGGGTGTCCCGGAAAATAGTGTAGGGATGTGTAGGGTAGTGCCAGGACACCCAGAGAAGATGCTCCCTGGTAGATTTAGGTTTTCAGAGGTGAGACATGGCACTAGCACACCAAGATGTCGTTTAGATGGGGGTTCGGTTCTCAACCCCCGACCCTGAGGTGCCAGTGCCATCTACTCTGAAACCACTGGGACTGCCGATCAATTGACCCCCCTGGCACCACCCCAATGTAGGTAAATATGCCATACATGGAGTGTCTGGGATAGATTCTTATTGGATCTTTTGGGATTCTTTATGTTTTGTGAGGTGTTTGGCTGGGGTGTTGCCGGTGACCAAAAAAACCATTGGAGTTTGTTCGCTCAAAAGGAGTTCTGAGTGACTTGGGGTAGTCGTTGTAGAGATGCAGTCGGCACTTGGAGATAGTCAACAGCAAAAAGACTTCTAAAATCTGTCATCAATCTGTAAAATCTTTTTTTTGGGTGCTGTCGTGTGGTGTGGTTTGACTACGGTGCTTCGGGCCAGAGAGGGGTGCAGGTGCAGATCGATGCCCCCCGATCGGTGAAAAACCCTGGGCCGCCCCTGCCGAGCGGCACGGACCAGGTTCCACCCGAGGTGCTGGAGTTGGTTGAGAGTCTTTGAGGATGTCCGTGGTTCAGCTTCTGAGTCACCTCGGTCCAGGGACGACCCAAGGTTTTCGGTCCCATCCGAGCGACCTCCTTGAGAACAAGTATGACGACTGGACCCAGTGAAAGGAGGTCAGACCTGGGAAGTGACACCCAAAACAGATGATCACGGAGATGGACCCCAGGAGAGGTTCGAAACACGAGTCGGAATCTTTTTCCAGAAACACAAGACTTGGATCGATCATTTTGGATCGACCCATTGTCATCGGCGAAAAAACCGCCTGGCTGTACAGCTTCCACGCATGGCCGGACTGCTCCAGACAGAGTCGGATTTGTGGGAAGGTCTGACCAAACGGATCTTCCCCTGTGATAGTGATGACACTACCACACTCCCAGCACGCAGGGAGATCCAAAACCCTCCCAGCAGGGAAGAAAAAAAGCCGAGGTGACATGGGGTGACCAATTCCGACCAGGGCTGGAACCACCTGGTTTGGACTCTTTTCGCACCAAGTGGATTGATGACTGAAGTCATCAGATTTCATGGTTTATGGATTCCTATGGATTTCTAGCTTTGGGGCTTTGGGGGGCTTTCGGGGTAGACTCATTTCTTTTCTCCGAGTTTCGGGGCTTTCCCCTCGAGTTTCGTGGCTCCTCCTGGCCCGGCCCAGCATATCGGGGTGTTTGAGGTGGAAACGAGCGCATTTGGCCTGGTAAGCCACGGTGGGTCATGAAAATGGCGACACCCATCTCTGAGGCCAACACGCAGGGGGCAAGCAAGCATCTGCAGACACCACCACACCACCAGGGTCCAAAGTGCAAAGACCATTTTTTGTTTGCACCTTCGGTCCTTGTCATCTTGTAGATGTTGAGTTAACACGGGAATGTTTGGGGATGCTTGCTCTCCTTCTGTATAGCTCCCAATATATGCCAAAAGCAGTGATCATCGGACCACAAGTTACCCCCTATGTATACAACCAGACCGTGTATTGATTCCCCAGACCATGTGACAGATCAAGCCCCATCTCGGTGAAGATTCTGGAAGCCATTCGGTGAAGATTCCGCGGACGATCCAGCCATAGAATTCTGCTGGTTTCCATGGTTTCTTTTATGTGAGACCCTACCTTTGGGTCTCTTCATCAGGCTGATCCATCAGGTTTCCTTGCAGCTTTTCTTGCCATCATTACTCATGCTCATGAAATATACTACCCTGTTTCATCTACTTTGCAAACAGTGTGGTTACTTGCACTTTTGCATGCTGGCCCTAGCACTCACCCTTCCTGGATTAGCTTGCAGCTGCTTGCGCATATGGCATTGCTTGGGCAGATGGAACGCGTGAAATCCCTGCACTCCTCCCTGTTCATTGCCCAAGTTAGTGCTTGCCCTGACCAGGAAAAGGACTGCCTGGGTTTGGTTGGGCTGCTAGGACTGGAAGGGTAGAGTGTTATGCTTTGCTATTTGCCTTTCCATCTGAGGTTTCACCAGAGCTCTGTTTCGTGGACGAATTGCCGTCCTGCCAGTCCTGAATTTCCATCCGCATCCTCCCGAGGCACTTTGGCCTTGGCCGAGGACCCGGTGATTTGGGGTGCCTTGCGTCGAAGATTGGGGTGCCTTGCGTCGATGCTGGGTGATTTGAGCGATTTCCTGTAGTCAGTGAACTCGTCATTGAGTACCAAAAACATGCAAACACATGCCGTCATTGCTGGTCCTGGTCTTCAAGACCAGATCGATGAGTCAGTTTACATCCATTTTACCTACCCAGGAAAAGTGGATAAGCTGCAGCCGCCCTTTTTGGGCGGCTGGTTTCCCCACAAAAGATCCAACAAGTGGCAACAGGATTCACCTCTCCTTTCCAAGGATCGAACCGGTTCACGCAGTTTCGATCAGTTTTGTGGCCCTGAGAACCGGGTTTTTCGTGCGGGACCGCACGAAAAACCACCTGCCACGAGCGCAGAATCGTACCACTCAAAGTCCTGGCATGTCGCAGTTTTTTGGGGGTCAAAAGGCTACCCTCTGGCCGAGTGACGAAAAGACTTAAGTCGATGCACCGACCCTGAGTATCGATTCGTGGTTTCGACCCGTGCCTTCCGCATATATACCAACCCTGGTAGGAGGCGAGTGGTCTGACAACTTGGGGTATCTCGATGGTGTTGTTTTTTTTACATGTTTTTACTTTATCTCTTAGTCGTCGTCCTTGAAATAAATGTGTTTCGTCTAACCCTGCTTGCAGGACATCATCTCCTACAACACAGCCATGAATGCCTGCGAGAAGGACGCCCCTGGTGCCGGGCCGGGGCAGAGGGTCGAGGAATCCAGCAGCTTGGATCAACGACCTTCGTTGTTAGCCTGAAAAGATCAACTGTTACTACATCAAACACTTGGCCGATCATGATCACCAGCACCCCAGCACCCGATCACTCGCGGTGTCACCAATGGTCAGACAAGACGTCGCAGCACCTCCATTTCGGAGACCTGTCGAGGCGGATGACCTGGATCAGGACCTTCAGTACGTCCTTGAGATCCCAGAATGAGGTCACTTGGTCCCTGAAGAGGTCACTTACAGACTCCAAAGAGGTCACGTACTGAAGGTCCTGGGATTTGAACTCTTGGTTTGCCCATCCGCACCAATCGCAGACTCTTCGTTGGGCCAATGCCGCGATGCTGCTCCTCGAAGCAGGCGCGGGAGTGCGCGGTATCCCGATCCACAGTCCACCTGCCCAGTCCGGCCCGTTCACTGTACAGCTGAACGGCGTTTGGTGTTTCGTTGAGGTAAACATACGTAGGAAAACACTTTGCGCAAGTAAGGGAAACGCGTCGTTGTTTGGTTACACAGTTTCCAGGAAATTGATTTGCCCTTCAGAATTTGAACCAAGATTGACATAATATGAACTAGTGTGTGAAATCCCCTGAAGTGAACTCCGGCAAGTAGAGTAGGCAACAGAAAACATGAAAACATATATCGAAACATATCGAAACAGCGTAGTGATCAATTTGGAGATATCATCACGTACAGATTCAACCTTGGCCCATTGTGGAGTGCACCGCATAGAGGGTAGAAGGAGCTACCATCCTTCCCAAAAGGCATGTGATTCTGTAGTAGTGTAAATTAGCGGAAGACTCTGTAAAGCACAGAGATTGATTATATTATCAATTGATAGAACAAAACCCAGATGGTCCAACTATTTCTTGTTCCAGTGTTGGGAGTGTCAAATGGACATTTCCGTGGAAAACTGGATCCAAGAACCGGATATTGATTTCAGAGATCTTCATCCAATGGTCGCAAACCCGCTTTTTGGGAAATCAGTCGATGAACGCTTCCGAGTTTGAGCGTGACATAGATGTCTTTGGCACACCGTGCAAGCACCGTGGAGCAGCTCGCTACCCCACAAAGAGAGGTTAAGTGACCTTCTAGGACCTTACTTGGGATAGTGGAACTAGGGTTCTTCAACCTCCCTTGGCCAGGCAGCTGCGAGCTGCGAGCATCTGAGACGAGCTGCTTTCCAAGCAGAACAGAACAGTTCCCCAGACACTCCATGTGTGCCATATATGCCGCCCCATTGACCCCCCAGTCAACCACCCCTGGCCGTTTCTCGGCAGTCCAGACTGGCAGTCCCATTCGTCGTGTCTGGCTTCGCGGCTGTTCGTTCGCATCCGGACACGACTGACGACTCCGCAAGTCCGGAATCTGGTTTCGTCTGTTGGTTGGAACTGGTCCGTCAAGACGAACATGCATGGGGTGTCTACCCGGTGTCTACCGCGGTGCAGTTGATGAAAGAAGTCTCAACTCTTGGGTTGGATTGGGGTTTTCTCTGCACCGAAAGCATAGGGGGCCCGAACTCATTGGGAAGGTTCTTTTTTGCTTCCGGCGCACAGGCCCTTGCTATGGAGGGTCCGACACCTGCCGTGGAGGGTCCCAGGATTCTTAGGGCAGTAACTTTCCAACAACGATCTGGAGACTCTAGGTTGATGAATTCCCAGACACTCATAGACACTCCACGTATGGCATATATGTCTACATTGACCCCTAAAACCACCCCAACTGATCGGCATATATGGCAGTCCCATGGAGTGTCTGGGATTTGATGCTGCAGATCCTTTGTTGTTTCTGCTTTGAGCGACTTGCGCATGTTCGGGTTCAGGTCTCCATACTTTGTAACCTTGGGAGATGAACAGATATGAAAAGCACTGCCATGGGCTATCGTTCATGGCTACCCCAAGTCGGCCAATGGCGCCCCTACCTTCGGACGGTTTGGATAGAGGGCCCCATACCCTCTGAGTTTGAGACCATCCAGCCATATCCAGCCCAGCTGTCGTGGACCAACATGGGACCCTGCCAGCGGATGGACCACGTCAGGTTACAACAGCTGTGCCTCTTGGAAAGTGAGGAAGAAGACCCGGGAGTGGTGGAGAAAGTGCGTAAGAGTGATGACCTTGGACTAATTTGGACTATATAGATGTCATTGCGTAATTTTTGGGTGCAGGCCACTGCCCAAAGACGACACCTGGTGCGAGCCACTGCCTGGGCCTGGGGAATTTGAGTTTTTCTTGCTGAATAAACCCTTTTGAATCTGAGCTCAAAATGACCGTCAGATTTTATACAGTGGTTTCAGAGTAGATGGCACGTTTCCCCCAAGATGTCCTAGACAGATGGGGGTCCATATAAACCACCGACATTGGGGTCTGTGCCATCTACTCTCAATCCACTATAGACTGATTTTCTATGATTTTCTCTACAAAAGCACAATCAATCTCTTGTGCCTCTTTTGTCCAATCATGTTGATTCAACCTTCATATGTTTATATATGTTCAGCACTTCTCCAAAGAATCAACCTCAACCTTGGATGTGTATCATTGCTCAAGACTCAAAAGGTTGAGCTGAACCATTTTATATTGAACAGGTTCTCAGCACTACAAGGGTTGAGGTTTGATTCTTAGTCGGGCAGATTTCTCGCAGAGGCTGGTTTGGCAATTTATCACTGTCACTATAAAGTCTCATTCCCGACATTCACCGGTTGTTCCACAGAGGATATTTTGAGGAGGTTCTTGATGTTGATATACTGATTGCACAACTCTTTTCGGACGTTGCACAAACAATGCTCAAACATTCAGTTTTTGAGCGTAATCAATGCATACTGCTGGGTTGTCCTTTAGGGGCGCCCATGTCCTTTTTGATGACGGGGCTTGCTTCGAAAACACCAAATAGATAAGAGAACAGTAAATCAGATCCCCACTAAACATGTAGTGGAAGCTTCGCCACTATCTATTTGGGGATCACTATCAGGTGACTGTCCCTGTGATTGGCGTGTTCCTCTTTTCCAAGTTCTTGGACTCCAAGTCCACGATATCAAAGTGCATTGGGCCATGGCTTCAGGGTGATTCAATGAGCTCAGTAAGGACAGTCCTTTCCCTGTTGCACTTGAAAAAACTGGTCCATCTAGGGAATCCAAACTGCTTAACATCGATACGAACAGCAACCATCTCAATGGCCAACCATGCAGAAGTTGTTCATTGACCAACCATGCTTGGGGTACGCTGGACTCATCGGTACCGACCTCGTTAGGCCAGCAGTTTCTTCAAGTCGAAGAAATGGATCGAAGCCCTGGACTTGGCATCTATGACTCAGGGCACCAGCGGCCGGGGGAGCCCGGTGGACTCGGGACTCGATGCGCCGTGCCGCGTGAAACAGTGGGTTAGGGTGAATAGGACTGGCCTCCAACCTGCTTTATGGTGCATCAGTTGGATTCACCAAGCCTGGCAGTCGCAGCTGAAGACAGTCTCCGTTTTCGTCCTTTCCGGTCGGACATCTGCCCCCGGCGCTTTGGACGCCCAGGTGTTTTGGGCTTCTCCTCCGCCTCCTTCTGGCGTTCCGCGCTGTTTCTGGCGCAGGGTGCCGTCCCTCACGTCGATGTGGCATGGAGCGGGGGTCAGAACGGGGGCATGATCAGAACATATCGCAACCGTTTTTGTTTTATGAACTTGATTCCTCGTTTATTTGTTTCTCATCTCTGACCCTTCAGTCTCCTGATCATCTCTTGATCCTTCTTACCTGCGCCCCGCAACCAAACGCACCCGATCTTCTCTGCTTCGGACGACGGTTCCACCCCCTCGGGCTTCTCCTTCGGACGGTTTCTCCCGCAGGAGCGCGGTGCTGAGCTCCTGCGAGGCGAGCGCTGAATGGGAGATGGCCCTCGCCAGCCTCGAGAGGCCGAGGGAACCGGGTTCAAGGGCGGTCGGTCGACCGACCATGTGGCGCCCAGACCAGGTTCAAGCGGCGCCATTGGGAGTGGCGCCATTAAAACACATGTGTGGGAGTTGAGACCAGAGGGACGATAAGAGTGATAGAAAGTGACACACACACACACATTCCTGTTTCTTAGGGGGTCTTGGCCAAATAAAGTAACTTGTTCGAGACCTCCTCAAAACAGATCCAAACATATGCCAAGTTGTTGCGTTTTCTCGACAAAGACTAAAGAAGAGCACCGGTTCCTTTTGCACAATATTATATATAGATTAATAAATAATTTGGATCGTTAACATGTATTGTTTCCACCAGACCATCTGGTGAGAAAAGACAATATCATCGAGCGGCAAGTTGCTTGCGCCCCTTGGCACCACTAAGTAAAACTAAAAAAAGGGGCGCCGGCGCCGACCACGACCGCCCGCACAACAGGTATGAACAACTCCAACTGAGGGCTGACAAGCATGGAACACAGCGCTCCATTGGACCAACACCGAGGTAGTTGGAACAGGGGTCGATGTAGGTACAGTATACGTCTTGCATACGTGGAGTGTTCTGGGGTGCGCTCTCAGCTTACATGATAGGGTGGCCGAAGCGTCAACTGACAATGCCGCAGCAATTGTGGCCTATATCGCCAGTCAGAAAAGTACGTGGTTTGTGCAGTTGTTGCTCCCAGTGACAAAGTTGCAGCAAGTGAATATAGGGTCTCGGCGATGTCTAAAGTATATTGCCGATCAGAGCAGCCACTTGAAAGTTGTACGGGAAGCTAGAGCTAACATGAGCTAGCAACATGCTATAACATGCTGGATGTACTGTACACATTGGGAAACGTCTTTGTTTGAAGGTGTGCTGGAAAATCAGTTCCCAGAAGCATGGCTTCCAAGTGTCACAGAGAATAACGCTGTAAAGGATGTAACATATTCTGTTCGGCTTCATACAATCGAGTCAAACGATTCAGTGTTGGAAGAACTAGAGGCCCAGGTTCCTTGGGTTTGCTATGTTCAGATCATGTTTACTTACTTCTCAACAGCTCACACAACATCATGTTTATATAGTTTAACTATATTTTCATGTTTGTCCCCTGAATTCTGGAACCATGTCCCAAGACTGGACCCCAAGCGGCCGCATCGTTCCTCCGCCCCACATCCGTCCTACCCTGAGGGCTTTTGAGCATCACTTGGAAGTCTCCCTGGTGCTCAACAACGCCGCGATCAGCGCCATCAGCGCCGGCGCAACTGCGGTCACTGCGTCAACGTGGCAAGTGGGCGTCGAGAGGTGACTGGCGCGCCGCGCGTCGAACAACACTGCGGTTTTTTCTATGGTAGTGTTAAAAGTTGCTGGAAGTGCGCCTTTTAGTGTTTTTTGTTTGTTTGTTTACCGGCATGTTGCGACCATGTCCGTTTCATCACATGAAGGTGTCCACTTTGGGCCTAAAACCAAACACAATGGATACACTGCAGCGCCTCCCTTGTTGAGGTGTTTTTGCCACACAGATTTAGGGGGTGTTTTGCTGCGGCATCAAGCGATGCATCGGAATGCAAACTCTTCAGGACCTCAAGACAACAGAAGAGATGACCCTGGCCCGAATCGTTCACTCTTGCCGCACCTCACGAACGGAAGAGTGTTCATCACCTGGGGTACACCTGGGGTACACCTGGTACAGTGGGGAGTGTTTTTATTCGACTTCAAGAGGTGGACGCAGATGATCTATAGGGAAGATTGAGGAGGTCAGTCATCGGCTACAGCAGGTTGCAGCACCCTTGGGTCTGCCAGTATGCAGTGCTGTAGCTATGTCCAGTCTTGAAGACGGCTACCCTTGGCAACAGTGGTCCCCTTACTTGGGGAACCGAGGCGGGGTGCGCCATGGACATGATGGTTTTGGAGGTCTGTGTACCTGCAGTGTTGTTGTGTGTACCTGTAGCTTCACATGATGTGTTGTTGTGTCCTTGGTGCATTGTTTGTTGCGAAAGGGATTTAATTATGTCATGTATAGATACACCTAGAACTTGACTTGAGTGACCTCTATTATAGACCATAAACCACCTAAAACATGGCCAAACTTCCTATCAAAACGGAGGTCATGTCTGGGTTTTAGGCATATATTGTTAGTAGTTATGTACCCGAGATTGAAGGACACTGGATGCTTTTGGGATTCTTTTGGATGGTTTGGAATTCTTCTTCGGAACACTTCAAAATGGGTCTGTAACAGGGAGACTTCCCAGGCAACGACCTCCTGGAAGAAAGAAAACAGATCCAGCAGTTTATTCATTGGGGCGCTTCAGAATGCTTTAAATGGGGGTGGATATAAAGCACCTTTTGGGGATTGTGCCATCTACTCTGAAACCACTGTAATACAACATAAGTCACTTTCCCACAGCACGGTCAGCGCAGGCTGCTCCTTGCCGCGTCCCGCCAGCTGCGTGTGGACGTGATCGGATACAATGCGCTGTGCAGCGCGCAGGAGAAGAGCTGCGTCTGGCATCAGGCCAGTGGGGGAAAGATATAGCCATATATATTATAATGTTATATTTGCATCACATGCATCCATCCTCCAAAGACTCCATAGTATATTTTAAAACTATCTAAACATATCCATAAATATCCTAGATTGACCCTTGAAACGACACAAATGTAGTCATATTCCATCCATGGAGTGTCTGGGATATGCTAACTCGGAGTTCCAAAAGGCTGTAAGGTGGCGCGGCCAATGATGTTTTTCGCCCAGAGGGGCTACGAGGTGGGCTGTCGCCGCTTCTCCACTCACAGGAGGTCCCTTGCACTACAGTGGTTTCAGAGTAACTCGATGGCGCAACCACACCCGTACCCCAAGATATTTTGTAAAGGACTCCATGAATAAACCACCGAACTGGGGGCTAACTTGTGCCATCGAGTTACTCTGAAACCACTGAGTGCTTTTTGTCGGGCCTGGAATCCCCGCGCAGAAGAGCGACTTCGACTGTGATCGAACTCGGTGGAGGGTCCCCTTCGGTGGAGGGTCTCCCCCTGCTGCGGGGACTCTGCAGCAGTCGAGTGCACCTGCAGGAGGACTGGGCTTTGCAGCCGGTGGAGGGCTGCTTCGAGAGAAGCAGGGGGACCATTCCCAGACCACCCAATGGTACTGAAGTAGTGTTGGATGGGTCATGTTCATGGGGTAAACGCATGGTCTGAGATTGGCGACCTGCAATTGGCTTGCAGAGAGATGGAGGTGAACACAATTGATTGAACACATGGTGAGCCCGAGCTTCACACATTCTGCAACCAAAGTGAATGTCATTTGTGAATGTGGCCAAGCAACGCTCTGCTGGAGCCAGTGGCCATCTCCAGAAGCCACAAACCTGTGTCCCCAGTCAACGCAGCCTCTCACACATTGACTGTGCCTCTCCCCAAAAACGTGTCCTTTGCACACATGTCCACTCACTACATGTCTCCACCCACAGATCTCCACACCATAGTCGACCCGGACCCTATAGCGCCCACAGGCGACCGGACCGAGTCGGGTCCTTTCCGCCGAGCGCCGTGCGCCGGAGCTGCGGCTTCCTCGCAGGTCCTCTCGTTGGCCTCGCAGCTCGCCGCGCGGAGCCTGCGCACTGACGCCTTCGCCGCCGGCGCCGTGTTCTTCGCGTCGAAGGAGGCCGTGGGTGGCAGAACGTGGCAGCGAACGGCTGCGGCTGGCGGACTGGGTGGCAGAACGGCAAGTGGAGCTGGAGGCTTGACTTTGAAGGGGTGGCAAGAGTTGAAGTGCAGCTAAACTCGGGTGTTCATGCAGCTAAACTCGAAGCAGGCAGAGCTTTCATGCACTTCTGCAGCAGTTGATGAAGTTGTTTATGTGTGATGTTGTCGGCATTTTGGGTGGTGAACATCCTTGTTCCCTTCCATTAAATTGCAGAAGAGTGTTGGTGTTGAAAGGGGTCTCCTGCAAAAAAGGGTGCAAATATGTGCAAATCCCGGAAACCGTCGAAGGTGTTCTGATTGATCCAACCAGGTGATGTTGCGCAAATTGCATCGAGCCCATGGATCAAAATCTCATTCACCTTTTGAGGGTCAGTGTAGTCCCTGCAGATTGGCACCCCAGTCGACCAGTGGGTGAAATGTCTTTGGAACACGGTCTTCCACCACCACCACGGGTCAATCCTCAGGTTCTGTGGTCAGACGGTCAGACCTAGCGGGAGGCTAGTGGTCAGACCAGTCTTTGCTGGATGGATTCTAGACATCCGATCTGAAAGCACACAATCGCCCGGATAGAGAAAAGGCACGCCACTGGGAAAGTCTCAATTAGGCCTCAAGTCACCAGAAAGGCGGAGAACAGAAGTGTGGGTTACTTGAAGAAGATCTTCCTTCAAAGATCCCCAAAGATGGAATCAATCTATAGTATATCTAGAGTAATTATCTATAGCAGCCTTTTGAGGAGAAACATCTCCGTTTCCTTTTTCATCAGCTGATGGCAGAAGCTGAGCAGTCGAAGAGCGTATTGGTGGGATCCACGGAGCACCAGGATCCTGGTTTTGCGGATGATCGAATGATGTTGAACATTTTCCCTCATGGGTGAATCCATGCGAATCCCTGAACAATTAAGTTCTTCTTTCTGTTCCCACGCGGTTCCTTAATAAAGCAAATCCAAGATAAACTGCCAAAACCTTTTTTTGTGGGGGATTGGGGAAAGCCAACTCAAAACGAAGAGGTGCAAAGCTTTGCACCTCCAAGGAATCCGTCCAAACGCCGTGGCCCGAGGATGTGATTAAGCAGCAAGCAGTGCTGGCCGCCTTGGCCACGCGCGGCCAAGCGCTGAAGGACCACGTCGGATGCAGCGAGCGTCGCGCGCAACAAGGGGATGGCGGATGGCAGGTTTCGGCACGGTGGCCACACCAAAGCCAAGGAAGGAAGGTGGGAAACAGGCTTCTTACTGTAACTACCCTCATCCCTTCCCCTATGGATCCATAGGGGATGAGTTTTCCAGGGTGGATCAATAGGCTTCTTGCACTTCCTGAACTCATCCCCTATGGATCCACAGCCACCCTCTGAGCATGAGAAGGCGATGTGTTCCACACTTTCAACCTTTGTCCAGGAGGGTCCCGTAGCGAACCTGAAAAGATGCCAGTGGAATCCCTATAGGAAAAAGGGCATGGAAGTGGATGCCACCCGAACCGGGGGTCCCAACTGGGTTCTCATGGTTCTTGGATGACCATGAGATCAAACAGCTATGGCCACGTGAGATCAAACAACACTGGGTTTGTGGATGACCAGATCAATCCGAAGACCACAACCCAGCGAACAGCGGCCTGGCCATCCACCAGCACTGGCGCATGTGAGGCCCATCATCGTCCAAAGAATCCGGGCTTGTTCCGCGTCCGCCACACATTGAGGGTTTGGTTCGAGTGCGATTCGGGTCCGGGCCCTTGAGGGCCGTGGGGATAGCTAAGGGCGGAGTGTATCCCAAGCAGCAAATTGAACCCTCAGAAATCAGAAATGGATCAAAACTCAAAACATATCAAAGCCCTTCACCTGTGAGGGTCAGTGCTTCTTAGGATATCCTCAATCAACAAATTGGGTCGATTTGTGCGATTCAGGTCAACCATATCACAAATTCTTTCACGGAGCCTTCTGGGCTGCTCCTGGCGCTTCTTCGGTATTCAGGAAATCTGAAACTCTTCCTGGGACCCTCAGTGGATGTATCCTGGTTTCGGAGCTGCAATAGCCCAGCAAAGGGGACGTTAACCTTCAGTGGTCCAGTCGTTTTTTGGTTTGCTCTCGCAATTTTAGCCCCAAAAGAATGGGTGCGAGAATAGCCGGTATTTGTTTTGGTTGATGATGTAATATGAACCTTCAGCATAGCATGAGGGAAGACCCCCAAAAACCCTCTGGTAAAAAGAGTCAAACGCCTCCTGGGTTGTCCCTGGCCCTAGTCCAATGCACAACCAAGTGGGAACCATTCCCAGGTCAAAAAACACCTGAAGATCTTATTCCGGTTGCCGCCTGTGCTAGGAGTAAACCTGAACATCATTGAATCTACCCAGCAACTGCACAATCATTGCTACCCCAGAGAAACCAGGAGTTCACCCTCATTCCGCTCTGTTCGCTTGGCTGGAAGCACCAGTTGCCCGAATTGATCAGAGTAAGTAGACATCATCCACAGAAATCTCCTCAGATCCTTTCCTCGATCATTCAGCACAAGTTGTGCCAGAGGGCATTGCAATTATAAATAACAGTTTTTGTTGGATGAGATACAGACTTCCATGACTTCCATGACTTGCAATTAATTACAAGTGTCCTTTTTCCCATGGGGCAACTCAACCACCATAAGAAGTGTTTCACTATGGCCAACCAATCAAGCATGCAACTTCCATGTGGGTGTGAGATTTTCTTCACTTTCCTATGGGGCAACTCGACATCTCTGACACCTTTCACTTCCCCACCCTGTTACCACCCTGTTTTTGCTCCTCGGTTTGTTTGGCATCGATGGTTCACAACGCGTAAGCACCGTGCTTGCAGGATGGCTGTGAGCGCCTCTCCGGTTCAGCTGTTTCGCTCTTGGAGTCGTTGCCGAAAAGAGAGACGTGCTTCCTTGAAACCCCGCGGACGAGTCCCTGGGGAGCCTGGACGAGTCCCTAGGGTGGACATCCATGATATCATTTACCTACAGCCAGGATTGGACGCGCTCACCTAGATGTGTGCAAGCAATCTTTCCAGGTCCCTCATACAGTTGGTATAAAGGCCAAAGCGCTGCATGATCCATGCCACTCTATTATGTGTGGAAAGACATGCCTATACATCGACCCCTTTTCAACCACCCCAATGTGGGTATAAATATGCCATACTGCTGGTCTAAGCTTTTGAGGTAATCGAACCGCGGGAACTCTGGGCCATGTACTCCCCACATTAAGAGTTCGAACAGATTCGTACAGCCCCAAAGCATGTAACAAAAGTTAACAACATGTACCGCACCTCTGCGGTGTCTACATGGGTGCCTGCATGCTTTTTCCTTTTATGTCCAAGAGAATTGAACCTCCCCACAGTTGACACTCCACACACTGCACACCCGAACCCTATAAGAGCCCGCTTCGCCACCCTTCGCCGGCCGCCGTCGTCCGAAAGACGCCCTGCGACGCGGTCGACTGGTGAAAGACGACAGGAGCTCGGAGCCTTGAGTTTGGTGGCCAAGGGCTGTGCCTTGAGTGGCGCCTTGGGGCGACACCCGATTTACGGCCGTGTGCCTTGGAGAGCATTTGCGAGTGGGGTAGGTCAACTTGGGGCGAGTTTTGGGTGGGGGGAAGCGACTGAAAGAAGCAGACGGTGGTGGTTTTGGTGAAGGAGGTGACTTTTGTGGTCAGTCCCTTCAGAGAAGGTGTTGGATATGCAAAGCACCGGCAAGAAACTTTGATCAGGAGCCAAGTGTTTTTGTTGGCTGTTAAAACTTTCGAAAAAAATAGAACAACGGGTTTGGATGGTTTTGAGTCCAAGTCGAGTGCTGTTGAATAATACCTTTGGACCTATCGTCGGAGGCCAAAACCCGACCCTCTAGAAGGTGCAGATGTGCTGACACTGCCGAAGTTCTTCAAATGCAGAAAGTTGCAGTTCTGTGAAGTGGCAAAGCAGCAAACACATAAAATCCGTTAAAATCCAATGAATCCAATGCAGAAGTTCACCAGCATCTTGCAAGGTGTTCTAGGCCGAGAGGCTGCATGACCTTCAAGAATCCTCCAAAATGGTTTACGAAGTGGTACAGAACTTGGTGCAATGCCTGAAACGCGAGAAACAAAGCCCACACTGGTTCACAGTGGAGTCACAAGGAACCACACAAAAATGGTTAGGGTACAATGGCATAATATGGCAAGCATGACCATATATCATATCATATGATATACGTATCTTATATATATATAGTTTCTTAGAGAGGTACATCATATGAGGCAGAATATGTTCACATGCATATTTTTCGGGGGTCCCTCATGTGATCTACAATATTCCAGGAGAACAAAGGGCTGAATCTCCTTGGCATGCCCGAGTTGCTGTGTTCCCACCGGCCCACTTTTCGCCCCCGCTGCACCGGCGTTGTGCATCCCGCTCGGGTAGGTGGCCCATGACGCGGCCTTAGCACTGGAGGCACCAGGGCACCAGGGCGACAGTCGTTGTGCATCCCGCCCGCCAAACCGGAGTGCACAACACAGAACTCTGTAAAGGGTCGTGTCAGTGCAGTCCAAGCAGCTAGCCAAACGGTTTGGACATTTTTTGGACGACGACAGGACGACCCTTCCGTTGTTCGGAAAGGACGCGGGGCGCACGCACGTTTCGGCGAGGCAGGCACTTCACCTCCGGCTCGAACGGTGCATGCCTCTTGGCCGATGCTGGGGTCATGTGCCGGACCAGGCTGTGGTTGATGACAGGTTCGGTGGCTGGCCTACCCAGTGGATGACCGAATGTAACCTTGAATTTCTTTGGGGGGATGGGCCTGGGTTTCCCCACATGACAAGGCGAACAGCTGAACAGGTTAAGCCTGTATTTTCCACAAAATGGAGGTAGCCAGTCTCGGCTTGTGTTCCTTTGAATTGTATTTAGGGATTGGCGAATCATGGATCGTAACAGCTGGTTATTTTGGATGGTTCTCGGTGCCAAGATTCCTAGATCCAAATGGAACATGAGGACTTGCGCGGTGTTAGGCATTGAATCATTGAACAGTTTTTGTTCATCAGAGAAAAGCAGGGTCGAGCTTTGCGATGTGGGGGACCCGGACAATTTGGGACTGACAGCGGGCCGCGGGGGGGTCGAAATTGTCAAGCGAACGCATTCAGCAATGGCTGCTTGTTTCCTACCACTACTATTGCGGAGGATTGGGAACGAACATACAGAAGCCTCGGAGGAACCGATCTTTTTTGGTGACATCTAAGAGAAGAAATGTGCTCAATGATCATGGAAGTAGATGGGCCTGGACCTGGACCCTTCAATGATGAAATCCTTTGGTGCCATCCACTTCGACTGGTCCGACCGGAGTGTATCAGCCCTTTCGAATCCTTTCAAACGGTTATCAACATGAATCTTTTTTGTGACACCAATTGACACCAACTACTGTATATAAATGGATCTAAATGCAAAACAATACTACCAGGACTCTGCAACAGGTCTCCTCTGGTGGCTTTTGCAGACTTCAACATCGCAGGTGGTGACCTGTAGAGTCGGGTGCTGGTATACCTGGATCTTCCAACTGTGACAAATGTTTGCCTTTTCATCTATAAAACCCAGCCAAAAGGCGGACATGTTGCATAGTTGGAAGATCCAGGTATGCATACATAGCCCATTCTTGCCCCGCCTGACCTCGCCTGGCCTCCAACCTCTCCGAGCGGGTCCGGAGGATATCGCCTTGGCGCTCTCGTTGCTGGGACCGTGGGACGCGCAGCCGGGGAAGCTCAGCCCGGTGAGAGCGGGGCGCTGGGGTTGAGTTGCAGCTTAGAGTCTTAGAGCGTGAAGATGAGAATGCCTCCAGAGGTGGATGGTCAAAGCTCTTCAGGTTTGGACGGGGAAGTTGAAATTGTCTGCTAAGAGTCTAGAAGAAGATGGGTGGGGAATCCCCAAAACTCTGTGTGGAAGTACACAGAACAAAAAGTGTGTTTTTTGTTGTGAAGTTGTTTTTGTTTTGGCTTGGGAAGATGTGAAACAAACAGATGCCTGGCCAAGACGGAAACTTGTGAATCTTGGCCAGGCTTGGAATTGGAGCATACAATTTCATGGTACTGATCGGGTGATGTGTCCAAGTGTCAATGGGTCAACGGGTTCCGAAGCAACAAGGCATAGCAAGGCTGCAAGGTGCGGTGTAAATCCAGGTGGATTTGGGACTCGCACCTGAGACATTTTTACGTTTTTGAGAAGAAGAACCAGGAACTTCCGAAGACCCGGGAGCTAGTGTGTGGAAAAGGATTGGGCCAACTCCCCGGGGCGTTCGACCATCCTGCAGCTTGTCCTTGGTCTGACCATGTGCAGGATGTACACTCCCTGGAATCATGGAAGTGGAGCATGACCACTGGAAAGACTATGTTCCACGTCAATGATTGTGGGAGAGACGGTCTTCTTTTTTTTTTGAACCCGTTTACCTTGCTTCTTAACGGAATGCCACCCGTAACTCCATCTCAGATGGTTCGTTTTCGCAGAACCTGTCCTTCACTAGGTCACCCACAGCGTTCAATGTCTTTTGCTCTTATGCCTGACGGACCCACAGACATTCGAAGGCAGACCCTCTCACATACCCAGACAAAAGGATCCCAAGTGGCCCAAGTCCAAACAACGTATCTCAGATCCCGTCCATGTTTATGTCCGACCTAAATACATCCTTCCAGGTTGCACATCCCTTGACATGAGCAGAGGGAACCATAGTTACTTGCATGAACCGATGATTTATCAATCGAATGACTATTCATCCGATCTATGGCACATGGACTATTTATCATATACTCATACGATCTCATACGGGTGTGTATTAAAATATGGAGACAGTCTACCCAGCCAGGGGCCAGAAAGGGGCTCTCCCCAGTTAAAACAAGTTCTCTTGGATGGCTTCTTTGACCCACAGCCATTCACCAGCCATTGGTCATTTATAGATATTTATAGGGAACCACAGTCTGGCATCATGGCATCAAATCATCATCCACTGATGGCATTCCAGAGCCATTCTACGAATATCTGTGAACTAGTTGTGCAGGCCAATGCATGGTGAAACAGTGAACCCCCCAAAAACGGGTCAGTCCCTCCACCGACCGACAACCGACGCGAGACGCTCCTCACCGCACCGATCCCAGGATCGACAAGGCCGTCCAACGCTTCCGTCAGGCGCTGGTGCCGCCGGGGTGCCCAGGCTGAGACTCCCGAGTTGTTTTGAAGATGTTTGAACCATCTTCTGGAACAAGTTATGGAATATATTTTAGTTTTAAATAGAACACACACACATAATTGATGTATATATATATATGTCGTATATCAAATTATATTCGTATACATCATATATACGTAAGATTTTTTTGGGGGTCAAAAGAGGGTGTTGGCTCAGGGTCTCCACAGCTTGGACTTCCCAGAAGGGACTTGAGAACATGGAAACAGATTCACACAGCTGATGTTTCAACCTTTGTAAAATTCCCCGGTCCTGTTGTGGTATCCCGGTTGAGACTGTGTCCATATGTGTCTCATTGTGTCCCACTGGAGGACTCAGATGGTGCTTAAGTCGAATTTCTCATCACGGATCGGCACCCCACCATTCAATGAAGAACAGGCGAGGTGTCCATCATGATTCTACGTCTCGCAAACCGCCATGACAGTGAAAAAACCGGAGGCTGCCGGGATTGGCATGCATGGAGTGCTCTCTCTCTCTCTCACCGCGAGATCTCATGTTTTTTCTTCTTGCAGGTTTCTGGTAAACTATAGACTATGCTGATGCCGAGCTTTTAACAGGGTCATGAATATCTTCGATATGGGGGCTTTGACGTATTTGTCCTGCGTCCTGCACATTAGTACACGCCAATCCGAGGCTGGATCGATCAGTGCAAAGTACCCAGGCAGGGATCGGCCAGGGCCAAAGTGCTGTGCCGCCTCAGTTAGGTAATGGAAGTGACCAATGCCTTAGTTGGTCTGGAGACTCCATGGATCGACTCCATGTAGAAACCATATGAGCAGCGCCATAAACTCCCGTGCAAATATAGGATAGAGGTTTTTGGCATGGCTCATATGGATCCACTGAGGTTTCTATGATCATCTATCCATATAGGCATATGGCGTTGGTCATCATGGGTCCGCATGATCTGTATGTGTACTGGTCAGGAACTGGCTGTGGGTCGCACCCGTGAGCCCCGTTTCACCCTGTGAGAGTCAAAACCAACCAGGTCACCCTGATTTAACAAGTTAAGAGTAACAAGAGGAACAGAATAGACTACCTGGGAGGTCAACCTACCCTGATTTGGGGGCGTTTTGACTCACAGTAGAAACCCTATTGATCCACTGCTACCCTTTGTGAAGGTCCTATGAAGGCCCCGGTGATGTGTGGAGACACTTTTACCAATTTGTTTGGAGGGTCCAGTCGTACCGAACCTCAGGTACGGTGGCAGTGTATTGCGAGGGGAAACATGACGAATGTGAGGTTTTCAGGAGGTGGGGACCTGGGCCCTAGGGCTCCAGTCGTACCTCCTCAGAAGGTATGACTGGACCCTCCTGGCACCCACCCCAGTTGTACGACTGGAGCCCTACTCCTTTGGACACTCTTTGGAACGGGAAGAGTCTCTTCTTGGCCGCTCCCGGCAGCCTGGTGAGCAAGCAGGAAGCATGAAGGGTCTCGAAGAAGTGATGATCTCGTGGAGATCAACGGAAGAGTCTGGTGATTGAAGAGGACAACTGGCCCATGGACACCCTGTCCAAGGGTGAAAACTCGATCACCACGCAGGGCGCTAGTGAATCTCTTCCGCTCAAATCTACCGAATCTACTGCCCCCCGCATTGCACGTTTTATGGATGGATAGGCTATGCCGCATGACCTGCAACACTCGGTAAATGATGATGACTATATATATATGTATAAATGGCCTACAAGCTCACCGACCTAACCGTCATCATCCACTGGGGCCCTGCTAACGGGATATTATACCGTCCGATATTGTATGCCTTGGTTTGGAACAGATTCACTCCAGTTACTAGTTCAGTGGCTTGGAATCTGGCTTTCACTGGTTTTCTTTCACTTCTCTCCGTGCAGGTCGACTCTTGTGGTGCCTCTTCCATGGCTGGACAGTCGGGGAACCCTGGAAGCAGTGGTGGAAGTTGGCCACATACAGCTACCAGGTGCCTCCAAACCGGGACTCCAAACGCTGGAAGCCGGCTTAAGTGCTCGTCGTGCTTAACTCGTGCTCCGATCCAACGGTCGAAAACATGTTTGGGGCACAGTAAGAGCTTGACATGTTTTTGTTCAATGGAGTGGGACATGCAATTATAAATTGCTATGTACCTCACCCTGAATTGGTTCATTCGAGTTTGCTGCAAATGGAGCACAACAAAAAAGATAGCGGGATGTGACGAGTCATACTCCTTGCGAGGTTGGTTTTGCTTGGTACATTGTTTTTAGAGGGTGGGCCCAAAACAGAAAGCCGTGATCACTGCCTAGTTCATTGGGGCCTTTTTCCTGGCCCGTTCCTTCCGGCTTCTTCTGTTTTTTTTTGGCACCGCATGCCGCGTGGTTTCAGGCGGAACGGTGAGAACAAAGAGAATCAGGAACTGTTGGAACGAGATGGCGCGGTGGATCTCGGGCGGAACGGATTCGTCTCGCCTCTCTCGCATCGCGTGCGAAAGCCGAACGGAATCCAAGAAGTGTAGATGTAGTGCAGTAATATGCAGTTAAATCAATGATAACTTAGCGATTGGGGACTTTGGACACCCTAATGTCAAGCCTCCGCCCAATGAAGTGTCAGTTGCTGGTAGTAATGTTCAAGACATTCTTGCAGACAGGTGAACCACCTTTTAGCGGGAGGCTCTGGCTGTTTTTAAGGACCTTTTTGCGGTTATGTTATGCTAAAATACTTGTGCGCATTGATGCGCTTGTCAACTTTCGTCTTGATGGATTGCTTGCAACTTGCAAGGGTACTGCCACGGGTGGAAGCTAAGGTGTCTCAGCAAACACACATCTCAAAGTGTGTTTTGGAGGTGCATCCAAGATGCCAAAAAACATCATACAGTACACCAGAAGAACAATCTGCAAACACTCATGTTTTGAGGATTTGCCCTGCAACCCAACAGAAAAAAACAACGCAAACAACGAGGTTTGGGCCAGTTCTGTAGGACCATTCAAGATCGGCTGTTGACTCAACACTCATATGTTTGTGGAAATCTTCTTTTTTGGGGGATGGACGTGTTTCTGGAATTTTTGTGGACCCAGGTCAGAAAACAAAGCATCATTTTTTTCCCGAAAGCATTGCGAAGGGTTCTTCCGGAAAATCCTTTGAACACTGACACTTCGACACTTACACTTCGACACTCACACTTACACACACACACACACTGGAAGAGCGAAAGCATCCAAGTGCGAAGTATGCCAGTGTCAAAGTATGCAAGTGTAAGTATGCAAGCATGATATGCAAGGGTGAGTATGCAAGCATGCAATGACTATGCAAGCATGCAATGAGTAGGCAAGTGTGAGTATGGACGGGAGATGTCCTAATGAAAAAACATTTCCCCACTTTATAAATTCTCTCTTAAAGGCGGAGTGCGGGACGAACAGCGTCAACCGAAAGTGCAACCCTCTGCGGAGATCGTGCGTGTCGAGTGCGCGAAATGCAGGCGAGAGTGCGATGTGCCGGCTGTGCGCGCAACCCTCTGCGGAGATCGTGCGTGTCGAGTGCGCGAAATGCAGGCGAGGGTGCGATTTGCCGGGTGCGCGCGCAACCCTCTGCGGAGATCGTGCGTGTCGAGTGCGCGAAATGCAGGCGAGAGTGCGATTTGTCCGGTCCGCGCGCAACCCTCTGCGGAGATCGTGCGTGTCGAGTGCGCGAAATGCAGGCGAGAGTGCGATTTGCCGGCTGCCCGCGCAACCCTCTGCGGAGATCGTGCGTGTCGAGTGCGCGAAATGCAGGCGAGAGTGCGATTTGTCCGGTCCGCGCGCAACCCTCTGCGGAGATCGTGCGTGTCGAGTGCGCGAAATGCAGGCGAGAGTGCGATTTGTCCGGTCCGCGCGCAACCCTCTGCTGAGATCGTGCGTGTCGAGTGCGCGAAATGCAGGCGAGAGTGCGATGTGCCGGCTGTGCGCGCAACCGTTGCGGAGATCGTGCGTGTCGAGTGCGCGAAATGCAGGCGAGAGTGCGATTTGCCGGCTGCGCGCGCAACCCTCTGCGGAGATCGTGCGTGTCGAGTGCGCGAAATACAGGCGAGAGTGCGATTTGCCGGCTGTGCGCGCAACCCTCTGCGGAGATCGTGCGTGTCGAGCGCGCGAAAGCAATCTGTGGAGCTGGAAGCTGAGAACTGGCGACTTTGTAGTACAACTTTAGTACGTAGAGTAGCTGGGGAGCTGGAAGCTGAGAACTGGCGACTTTCTAGTACAACTTTAGTACGCGGAGCAATCTGTGGAGCTGGGGGCTGAGAACTGGCGACTTTGTAGTACAACTTTAGTACGCAGAGTATCTGGAGAGCTGGAAGATGAGCACTGGCGACTTTGTAGTACAACTTTAGTACGCGGAGTAGCTGGGGAGCTGGAAGCTGAGAACTGGCGACTTTCTAGTACAACTTCAGTACGCGGAGAAATCTGTGGAGCTGGGAGCTGAGAACTGGCGACTTTGTAGTACAACTTTAGTACGCGGAGTAGCCGGGGAGCTGGAAGCTGAGAACTGGCGACTTTCTAGTCCAACTTTAGTACGCGGAGCAATCTGTGGAGCTGGAAGCTGAGAACTGGCGACTTTGTAGTACAACTTTAGTACGCGGAGTAGCTGTGGAGCTGGAAGCTGAGAACTGGTGACTTGGTAGTACAACTTTAGTACGCGGAGCAATCTGTGGAGCTGGAAGCTGAGAACTGAGAACTGGCGACTTTGTAGTACAACTTTAGTACGCGGAGTAGCTGGGGAGCTGGAAGATGAGAACTGGCGACTTGGTAGTACAACTTTAGTACGCGGAGTAGCTGGGCGGTGGGAAGATGAGAACTGGCGACTTGGTAGTACAACTTGAGTCCGCGGAGTATCTCGGGAGCTGGAAGATGAGCACTGGCGTCTTTGTAGTACAACTGTAGTACGCGGAGTAGCTGGGGAGCTGGAAGATGAGAACTGGCGACTTGGTAGTACAACTTTAGTACGCGGAGTATCTGGGGAGTGGGAAGATGAGAACTGGTGACTTGGTAGTACAACATTAGTACGCGGAGTATCCGGGGAGCTGGAAGATGAGAACTGGCGACTTGGTAGTACAACTTGAGTACGCGGAGTATCTGGGGAGCTGGAAGATGAGAACTGGCGACTTGGTAGTAGAACTTTAGTACACGGAGCAATCTGTGGAGCTGGAAGATGAGAACTGGCGACTTTGTAGTACAACTTTACTACGCGGAGGTGACTTTCGAGAGGTGAAGAACTTGCAGAAAACAGGTGTTCTGCGCTTCAGAAAGACATACAGAGAGAGACACATACACACACAGACATAGATACACACACACAGAGACCCACACACTGCCTCAACACACTCGACTTAACACTTCACACTGAACACTTATAACACACTTAACAGATAACTCGCACTCTGACTTCCTACGTGATGAAAAATGCTTTCGGGCCACTCGTCGTCTAGTTTGGGGGAGGGGGGAATAACCCTATTGAAGACTAACATGGACCCTTAAAACCTTGATCGCCGTGCAGAGTAGACCTTGTCTACGATGGACATCAGACATCCTCCATTCTGGTGACCTAAAAGAGCAGGCCGTTGGTCCGAACCTCTCCAGTGTTCCTCGCAGCATGTCTCCGCCATTTCTCCGCTATAGTCTCCATGGTTCGACCTCTCAAGCGGTCTGAAGCGGATCCCACCGACGAAACCGACCGACCGAGACCCGCCGGTTCGCTGCGCTGAGACTGGGGCGGGGCGTTTGAGCATGACAAGCACTGGCTGGCTGAGGCGGTCGACAGATTCAAAACCACCCGGGGACGTTGGATTGTACAGCCTCGTAGCAGAGGTTTTAGATGGTTTTATTATGGGTTTTTGTTTTTATTCAGTATCCAACAATATACAGCGTATACAGTTTCAGTCTATACATGACATCATGATGGTTCCGCAGGACACCTTCTACATCTCTGTGGATGCCTCGGTTGCCTCCGTGGCGGTCGTCGACGGCCACTCGCTCTCCGTGGCAGTCGTGTTGGATGCGGTTGGAGAGGTGGGAGAATGTGTCCAAGGAGAAAGCCTTTTAGTTGGGTACTTCGATCCAGATCATTTGCTGCACGATCAATTGTACGTTTGAATGTATACATTCCTCCCTAACAGAATCATGGAAGCGGATGACACCCCCTGTAAGAAGAGAGAAACAGTCTTCCTGTTTGGGCCATTTTCCACCTTCATGTTTCTTGAAGGGAGGGTACGTCCATGTTCGCCCATTTGGGATGGTCCTTTTCCAGAGGGGCCAAAGACGACGTCAAAAGACTCTGACAAGCAGCGGTGACCACCCGCAAAAGAGTATATACTGGTCAAAGACCTCATGTTTGGATGTTACTGGAGTTGATCATACCAGGGGCATCAACCCCTTTTTTTTGGTATCAAAGCCCTGCCTGAAAAGTCTTGCCTATAAAGCCACCCAGAGCGGGCGTTGTTTGCATGGTGTTCCTCGAGACGAAGGACTCGACCGTACAAAGGACAAGAGAAGCAAAACACGCGAGTAGCATCAGTATGACGAGCTCCATGGGGAGTTGGAGGAGAAGTGACCCCACTTAAATTGCCTACCTGACAGAACATGACCAGCGCAACCTTTGCCTTTGGAAGACTGCTCCACCTACCTTTTTTGGCTCTTCGTTGAAAGGGGCAGACCGTGAGAAAACCCGAAACTCGTTTCAGTTGAACAAAACGTGGTAGGATGTCCTGGGGTCAATGTAACTAAGATGTTCATAGGGTCAGTCATTAGTGCTCCTGTCCTACCTCCGTTTCGAAGATGCTTGGGGTGGGTGGGTTTGGAGGTCTAACCACCTGAGGATAGGGGCCAGGAGCCCTAGGGATTGGTAGCTAACAATCTTCCAGTCCCACCAGGGAACCCACCAGGGAACTCACACGACGAGGCCATGGTCGGCGTGGAGCTGCCGCGAAACTCAGATTTCCGGTGCTGGGGTTGAACTTGGAACTCCAAGCTGCATCGCGTTGCCATTTTTTTCTTTTTTTGGAAGAGACAGCCACTGGGTGAATATTCAACTCAAAGAAGAACACAGATTTTCTCTATGTATCTCCGCAAAGCAGCACTCCAGAGACCCATTTCGTTTTTTTGTTTTGCAGGAAGGCAGCACTCCATCGTCTTCCGGCAAATGCTGTGGAACCCTCGTCGTGTCGCGTTTCTTCAACAAGGGAAACCAACACAGAATCCCTCCACAATGAAATCCAACCAGAGAATTGGCGACCGAAACCTGGTCGTCCCTGTCCGAAGCCAACAGTAAATAAAGAAGACGTTGGTTTTTCCAGATCCCTGACCACCCTCTGAGAAGGTGATTGGAGACCTTTGTTTGGAGGGTCCAGTCATGCCTTCTGATCCCGGATGGGATGGGTCATGGTACAGAACTCGGGGTTTCTGGTCATTTGGCATGATCGGAGGTTGAATCAGCAAGGCCATTTTTCCCGGAGTTGTTTGTGCAGATTTTACCCTTCTCCTAGCACAACTCTGCACCTGGTTCTCCCTTCCAAGCAATCTGTATCAGACATCTGCCAGCAACCTGGTATTGCATGACAGGAGTGCATCCTTTCTATTAAGGAACCAAAAAACAGACAGGAGACACGTGCCGGAGGCGAAGCCTGTCCCAAGCTTCAAAACACATCGGCCAAACCTGGGCACAGCGGTCCGACTTTTCGGATGATGCCCCCCACATTCCGCTTAGTACCAGTGCTGCCGAGTCCTGAGTCCAAGCCTGGTAGGTTGATCATCCGCAACAACCGGGTCATGGTACCCGACCGTGTGAAAAGGATCCACATATTCGATGACTGGCTGGGTCAGGGCACCTGGAATCTGTTCATTTTCAGCGGTGTCCACCAATACCCAGACACGACCTGTTTGGGACCGGCATAGGACTGCTGATCAGGCCAGGGATGGTGCCAGGGGGTCAATGGGGCGGCAGTCCTATGGCAGTCCCATTAGTCGTGTATGGCATATGGGGTTTTGACCCACAGCCACATCTTCCCCTCCTCCGCTCCAGTTGCTCCAGTTGCTCCGCTCTGAGATTTTATCCGCGGCCGGACGAGACGCCCTGGCCGACTTGTTGCGGAGGCGCGAACAGGTGAGGGATGGAGGTGAAACATGACCGTCACCAGGGTTTGGGGGATTATATATGATCAAACATATGAGAGTTGATCTACCGGGGCATGTACTGTAAGTTACTATTATTGTTTTCCTAGAACGACCTTTTAGATGCAAAGAATGGCCGTTCCATCATGAGATATGTTTGATCAAGTACCATGTAGAGCTGCCAAAGCCGCTATGGGCCATGGCGTTATACAGGCGGAAAAGAAATATGTCCCAACTTGACAAGAACGTCAATGAACGCAAGTCTGCTAGCCCCTCCAATCCAACATCTGGACAACTCCACGTTGTCCACCATCAACCTCACGCGGCGCTTGGACACGTAACTCCTTTTGGATGTCCTGCAAATAGCAGCCGAGCTCTGGTTCGTGCAACGGACACCTTGGGTCCCTGGAGGTCCATCAAATCCATGAGAAGGAAGGGTGCACCAGGCACTTGTTGTGGCGAATCACCAGACATAACCACCGCAGGTAGAATTATATACCAGCAGTCACAAAGGGGTGGTGTTTGGTCCCTAAGTGAATGGATAATGGGCACTCCGAACCTCCATTAAGCACCCCTTTGTGACTGCTGGTATATATAGTTAGTGAGTTTAGTGTGTGGTATTTTCTGGCCTTTGTCATTCAGCGACTTCCGATTGGGGGACACCCCACCAGACACAAACAGGTGTATTCAGTGCGGTTCACCTTTCTTTTTCGGGATCGGTGTCTGACTCGGGAGCCACTCGACGCGCGCCACTCGCGCCCACTCGCGCGCCGCGGCCAGGATGAAGAGCTGCTCTGCTGAGGAGTTGGCCCAGGCGAGAGACTCGGTGAGAGGGGAGTCGAACCCTAGGGCTCTCAGAAAAGGAGTAACCCTAAGTAACCCTCAGATACTTGGAGACTCAGAAAGGACTAACCCTATGGGCTCCCGTCCCAGCTCAGGTTCGGTAGGACTGGACCCTGGCAGTGCCCTTCAGTCCCACCGGTCACCGAACTACGGAGGTCGGAACACTCACCGTCATCGGCTTTGGTTGGGGGCAATGCCCAATCTATGCAGAGTGATTGCTCCAACAAGAAGTCTATATTTACACTCGGAAAGTCCAGTTGACCACCCCCTTGGATGTGATTGGTTACGATTCCACACTTTTGGGTGGTAGAAACATCCTCCTGCAAACCGATCCATAGGTGTTGTACTAGTAGCCATCCTGTTGTGGTGCCGGCTTGGCGGCTGCCGATCTTGCATTGCACGCGCGCATAACTACGTAAGATGCCGCAGGCTAATTGAACATATTGTTTGCATATGTATATAATATATGTTTGCTTTCTGCACAGGTGTCGTTGTCCATAGCGTTTGTCGACACAAGCGCGACAAGTTCTTGACCCGTGTATCATGAGCTTGTACTTCAGACCAAGTTCTGGGCAGCCTGAGGTGCAATTGTGTGCCCAACATTGCAAATATGTCCATCCAGATTGCAGAGTTTTTGTGTCGGTCAGGTGGCAGGCTAGTGAAGGCTGATCCCACTTCAGATTGGGAGGAGACTGCCGTAGGGGACACGGACGCGCAGGTGCCTGCAACTGTGAGGCCCAGTGAGTCAGTGTTTTCTT
>CAXIVM010000870.1:0-11000 GCA_964035705.1 Porites rus
GAATTTCCTTGAACAACGACTGGTGCCAAAGAACTTGGTATACTTGCTCCATATTGGTCGATGAACCTCAGGTTCGGCATTGACAACGTTTTCTGTATTCCATAGTTTTATTTATTCATAAATGCGAGAGCGTGCCTATGCGCTGGTAATGGAGAGGTCGAATCATAAGACTTATTTCAAGATCTTGTCACGTCGAAGAAACGAAGTTGAACCAACGCACTCTGGATTGCTTCCACTGCCCCCTTGGTGAAACCCCCGCAATTGTGAGGCAACTACAGTAGATGCGAAGGGAGAGGGGCTCTCAGACGCAACCTGAGTTGGCTCGATTGAGAATTGCGTCGCTGCCCGTTGCGGAGTCACGGCACACTCCCCGACGCCATTTATGTAAGTGTGGCAAACGGGCAAACGGAAAAACACTTCCCAAAATCACTGAATGCTTACTCGACAATTGTTCCTAGTGCAATGCATTTTGTCAATCAATAACTATCTGAGCCACCCGGAGCAAAACAAACATGTCTTGCCCTGCACTGTGCCACATGATTTCCGCGAGATCTCCAAACTTGGAAAGGAAACAAAACAACTTCTGAACCTGGCATGTGGCACTGCGCTCTCCCTGGGCTGCCCAGCGTAAAGATGAGCCAGCACTCACACGTCACTGCCTCAAAAACAAGGAGACATGACTTCCCTGACCGAGTCCAATTGCGTCAGGAAAACAATATTTTGCTGACAGCACGGAGCAGCCGAAAAGGATGGAATCATTCACTCCATGGTTCTTCGGATCTACTGGTGGCAGCACCACAAAGTTAGAGTATGAATGCTTCTTGCGACTGGCTCGGCAGGCTTTCGGTTCAGGTGCTTAAAGGGTCGATACCACGAATGAACACTGGCATTCAGCTCTTTCGAGGAAACTGAAACTGCCTTATTAATTGCCTCTTCTAGGGGTTTGGGCAAAAAGTTTTCAAGACTGATCGGATGACCCTTTTCAATGGCTTCATTTATACAAACATTTGAGGGCTACGAAAAAGGTCAGCCGTATACAAATCAAATACGGAGCTGCAGCACGAATGATTCTTGAAAGTGGTTCGGCTCAACGTGATTTGAAGCAACCGCGATTTGACACGGGAGGTTTTCACCGATACTTCGACGGATCAAAATCAAACATCTTCTGCCTTTTAAATACTAGAACCGTAGCGTGGAAGTCACGGTCGGTCTTTGAGCTTACGACTCGCTTGTCGGTGACAAAGCATGCGGGACCCAAGCTGATGGCAAACGCTGGCAGGGACTGTGTCGAAGGATTTTGAGATTCAATTAAATGCATTTCGTGGAAAATGATCCTTGCTGACGCCCAAGCTCTCCTCGGCTCCTCCAGAAAGATCCACTGCAGCGGGTTTCCTTGGGAAAGTCTGGATGAAGCAGGCTGCCCTGGAAGCTCGCTTAGCGCCTCCACTTCGGCTGGGGGTAGCTATGGCTACTATCGTGCTCCTCAGCTGTGGCCCGGACACAAGACATGAACCATTTATACGCTTATTGACTCGAAAGAACTAGAAAGGGAGATGGGATCTGCCGATAGCTCCCTGTAATTTGTGTCGTCGGATGAGTAGGCTCGGTCCAGGGTGTTCTGGACGTAGCTGTGGGAATTTATTTGAACAACGACTGGTGCCAAAGAAGGTCGATGAACCTCAGGTTCGGCATTGACAAAGTTTTCTATATTCCATAGCTTTATTTATTCATAAATGCGAGAGCATGCCTATGCGCTGGTAATGGAGAGGTCGAATCATAAGACTTATTTCAAGATCTTGTCACGTCGAAGAAACGAAGTTGATCCAACGCACTCTGGATTGCTTCCACTGCCCCCTTGGTGAAACCCCAATTGTGAGGCAACTACAGTAGATGCGAAGGGAGAGGGGCTCTCAGACGCAACCTGAGTTGGCTCGATTGAGAATTGCGTCGCTGCCCGTTGCGGAGTCACGGCACACTCTCCCGACGCCATTTATGTCAGCGTGGCAAACGGGCAAACGGAAAAACACTTCCCAAAATCACTGAATGTTTATGCGACATTTGTTCCTAGTGCAATGCATTTTGCGCAGGATGCTCTTGTCAATGATTCCCATGTCAACTCCATATTTATCTGAGCCAACCGGACAACCATGAAGCAAAACAAACATGAGATGAGATCGCTTGCCCTGCACTGCGCCACATGATTTCTGTGAGATCTCTAAACTTCGAAAGGAAAACAACTTCTGAACTTGGCACGTGGCAGTGCGCTCTCCCTGGGCTGCCCAGCGTAAAGATGAGCCAGGCTGACACGTCACTGCCTCAAAAACAAGGAGACATGACTTCCCTGACTGAGTCCGTACGGTCGGCTGGTGTGGTGTAGTCGTGTATAAATAGTTGTTTTTCCCGCATTGGTTCAATGAGAGTTAATTGGCTCCCTGATCCAATCATGGAAGTGGAGTTCACCGCCTGTTTGTAGAGGAAGATGGTCAACTAAGATCATTCGAGGGGCCATGCCATCCACTTCCATTTGTTTTGGGGGAGTGTATGTGTTCAATCAACAAAATATTGATCGATAAAGTTTTGGGTTTCGAACAAGGGTACGGGGTCGGTACGTATCTTTGTACGTGACAAGTTACGGCCCTATTTGTCCAAGCTCGTCCGACGAGGACCAGTGCATTGCCACACACTCGGTGCGTCATCATGAGATCCAACTTTGGACAGTTTGGGGTCCATGTGGACCAGTGCGCGATTTCATCCAAATATTATAAGTTCATTGCGGTGAATTTCACACATACGGGCTTCCATCAACAGGTGTGGAACGGTGTGCTTGCACACCTGTCCAGGTGGGCGTGCAACCCGCGGGGTGCATGGTGCGATCCTTCCGCCCGCTCCTTTGAGTGGATGAAGATGATGAACTTTCTGAAAGCATGTGGGATCCACTGCCGCCCTCTGAGAACCAGAGGTTGAAGAACCCATTCGTTGGACTATCGCAGTTTGGGTACCCCAGGTTATGGGAATCATATAGGACCTGGGGAACCATATAGGACCCAAACTTGCAATATCTAATATTCTGTAGTTAAATCTGTTCGCTGATGGCCACTACGCCAGTATGCCCTCACATCCCATGTCCCATGGTCCCTCTCTTCAGCCCAAGCATCCCAAAGCAGCAGTGCCAGATGCTAGCGTGGCCACATCTAGTAGCATTCCCACGTAGCCGCGCTCCGCCCACGCGAACCCTATGGAACCGTAATTAGACCATTTTGGATGGGATCGAAATGAACAACCCTCCGGGTCTTGTTCCACCGTCGTATGTGTAAGTATGTATCATAGCGGATAAGCATTTCTTTTCCAACCTATCTCTTTGTATGCCTTTCAGATGCAGATTCTGAATGAAGTTTCAGATTCTATATGATGATGATATACACGTATATGTTCATCTAATCTGAATCTGACAAAAAGCGCCGTCCCACGCAGCCGACGTGCAGCTGAAGCTTCCCTTGACAATCCAAGAGATCCTGTGCCCTGGAGCCCAGTGGCCCTTGAGAGTTTCTCACATAGCAGGCGAAACGAAAAAGACATCTCGGAGAGCCCACCGACCGGAGTGGAAGATCGGATCACTACAGCAACTGCAAATACTTCCTTCATCTTCCTTACATAATGTGGACCGATCAGTTCTTGTTGTTGTTGCTGCTGTTGTTAATGTTGTTCTTGCGCTTGTTCTTGTTCTTGTTGTTGATGTTGCATTTGTTCTTGTTCTTGTTGTTGGTCTTGTGCTTGTGTTTGTTATTGTTCTTGTTGGTGATGTTCTTGTTCTTGTCTTGTTGACCTTGTGCTTGTTATTTTTGTTGTGATTGTTCTTGTTGTTGGTCTTGTGCTTGTTGTTGTTGTTGTTCCTGTTGTTGTTCTTGATCTTGTGCTTGCTATTGTTCTTTTTGTTGTTCTAGTTCTAGTTCTTGTTTTTGATCTTGTGCTTGTGCTTGTTATTGTTCTTGTTGTTGTTGCTGTTGATGTTGTTGTTATTGTTCTTGTTGTTGATCTTGTGCTTGTGATTGTTATTGTTCTTGTTGCTGATCTTGCGCTTGTTATTGTTGCTGTTCTTGTTGTTCTTGTTCTCGTTGTTGATCTTGTGCTTGTAATTGTTGATAGTGTTCTTGTTCTTGTTCTTGTTGTTGATCTTGCGCCTGTTATTGTATTTGTTCTTGTTCTTGTTTGTGTTCTGGTTTTTCTTGTTATTGTTGTTGTTACGGATCGGAGGGGAGCAACGGAGCATCGGAGTGAGAACGATTCGTGGAGGTTCGTCTCGTTGTTCTTGTTGCTTTTCTTGTTGTTGTTCTTGTTGTTACGGATCGGAGCGGAGTAACGGAGCATCGGAGCGAGAACGGTTCGTGGAGTATAGTAACGGACCGGAGCGGAGTAACGGAGCATCGGAGCGAGAACGGTTCGTGGAGTAGTAACGGTTCGGAGCGGAGTAACGGAGCATCGGAGCGAGAACGGTTCGTGGAGTAGTAACGGATCGGAGCGGAGTAAACGGAGCATCGGAGCGAGAACGATTCGTGGAGGTTCGTCTGGTTGATGTTGTTCTTGTTGTTACGGATCGGAGCGGAGCAACGGAGCATCGGAGCGAGAACGATTCGTGGAGGTTCGTCTGGTTGTTGTTGTTCTTGTTGGACGGATCGGAGCGGAGTAACGGAGCATCGGAGCGAGGACGAATATGAGGACACAGTTTGCAACCGCTCTGCTCCGTTTCACCCCACAGCGCTCCCACAGCCGGACTCAAAAAAGCCAGCTTACAGTCACACCACTTTGGACCATATAGGCTCTCGAGTATGACTCTTGGTTTTCATTTCTCATTTGTCTCACCACTACCTGATCACCGCTTTCGTCAGGTTTCAATTCTTTTCCTACAGCGTTTCAGCTTGCACCCTTTATTTACGTTACTTTACCGCAGCCATTTGTTCACGCTCAATCTTCTGTTCCTGCGTGATTCGCCACCATGGCCCTGCCGCAGCCACCAGATGAGAGCAGTGATACCTCTTTTTGGGCAGCAGTGTGCGACGAAGATCCTCCCCACATCATTTGTCGAGTACTTACTGATCTCAACCTCCATCGTTTCACCTTACACCAGCACCTCACCACAAACGCCGCCCTCACAGAAACACCACTCCTCCACCAAACATTCCAAGACGCACTGCCACCAGCTCTCCACCGCCAAGTGCGCAACTACAATAATACCAACCCCAATCTTGCCAACGTCCACTTGCGCCGAGCACTGGACGCTCTCGATGCCATGGGCCGCCACCCACCTCACGTCTTCCTTCGTGATCCAGATGCGGGCGATGATGATCTACTTGCACCCACCAGTGCCGAACCTCCTTTTCCAACACCATGCACTTTGTCACCGGGCCAGCCGGTCAATCTCGCCCGCAGTTCGGCACTATCTACCCACTTTCCAACCGACATCACGAGTCCTCCAACACAATTCCACACAGACCACTCCAACACACACACTATACTTCTCAGCAAACGGACCTCATCATCACCCCACCCATGATCAATGAAGACCAACAAACCACACCTCGCCCTGACCTCTGCCACATCGAGGTCCAAACAGCCAATGAGCCACACCACACCACATCCATCCAGACAGATCTTCACGCAATTGTCCGGTACCCGGCTTTTGCCACACCCAACGCAACCTTTGCCCCCAATACTTCTCCTGCTGACACCTCCGCTCACCCCACTACACCCATCTCCACGGCCAGCATTACATCAGCACTCAACAAGCAACCCAACCCAGAGCGCTCCACTGACCATTGGGCGCACGCAGATCTCATTCCAACACCTACAGTCGATCGCCCACCCGCACCCGCACAATCCTCCGACTTTGTCGCACCCGTGGGCGGAACACCACAGCGCCCGCGCTCAAAAACTCCGCCGAGGTCGGGCACGCCTCGCCGGAACCGTTTTACGCAGGAACGTCCGACCGATCCGCGCCACGGATCTCCCGTGCCACACCCGCGCTCCACCACCACTCCACCACCCGTTCAACCACTCCACCTTTTGCCCACCCCAAGCGACCGCCACCACCTCTACCCGATTTTACCGCTCCCACCGCCCCAGCACCCTACTGGTCGCCAGTCGCACCTTTGCAATGCCAGGCTCCATACCCTTCCACACCCCCACCATCAGCCGTTCCCCCGATCACCCACCTCTGGCCAGCAGCCTACACACCCCAACAGTACCACCATCCACTTCCACCACCACAGCCCCAACCTACCAGCGACCCGGTCCAGCCACTGCCACACTCGCAATACACGCCACCACCAACACAGCCCTCGCGGCCATCACGAGTCCAACCAGGCCAGCAAGAATACCGCCCCGAAGATGACCCGTGGAGTAACTATGGCCGCGGCTGGGCACATCAATAAGAGGACCGTCCCACTACTGAGCAGCCTGATGCCGACCTTAGTGTGTTGCTCTATGCAGATTAGACTACACAATCAAATCCACATGCATTTCATTTATTTGTCAAGTCTTTTCAACCTTCAGCAGCTTTTTCAGTGAGCCTTTCATTTTCATTTTCATTCATGTCGTGGATATCCTGCTCAACTGCACCCGCTTACCGTTTCACATCGCACCACGAAAAATCGCAGTTTTCCTTCAGGTTTTCACTTTCGTCTTGAACTTTGAATGTATGCTTTTTTTGCTCTTTTTGGCACATCGAGCCTTAGACTCTACCGCAACAGACCGGGACCGTCCTACATCACATGGGTCATCACCGGTTCTTGATTCAGTGACTTTCATACTTCCTTTACTTTACTTCACAGCTATTTTGCTCGAACGCTCCGCCTCGCACTCTCGCCATCCTCGATCCTTTACAGAAAACATGGATGCACAATGGCAGCAGTTCTACTGGCAACACTACCTTCTCCAACAGCAACAGCAGCAACAGACCTCGGGCCAACAGACACACCAGTACACCCCCACCGGCACGTATGGCCCACTCACCCATGCAGTCCGCACTCAACAAGCCCATCAACATCACCCTTACACTCCATCACCTGGCACCTCACACCAGTCGCCAGTCAGGCGTTCCCTCCTCCGCCGCCACCTCCACTGCCAACAGCAGCTCCGACCACTCCGACCAACACATCTTTCAAGCATAGCCCAACCCATCCAACCCCACCGGCACCACCGGCCACCGTCCCTCTACCTCCACCTACTATCCAAGACTCCTGGCACTCCACAGAGTCCCATTGGGACTCCCACTCAGTCCACGGCCACCAGCTCCACCGGATCATCCAGCCAACACAATGGTCTCGCCGGGTCGGCATTGCCGGTCTACCCACTTTTGATGTTTTTCCCTGGCTCCTTGCGTACCACGGTACAGCTGACTATACAGCCCGCACCGACTAGGAGCATTGCCGAATCAGTTTTTACCACAAATCTTCTCCAGGAAATCAGAGACCGGCGCTTCGACCTGGATGCCATCGCAGAAGCCCTTCACGCTGCACAAGGCACAACCATCCCCAACAAGACGACCCAGGCACGGGCCTTCCACGCCCCTTTGATTGCTCTTATCACCGAGCAACTCCAGACCCATGCACTTCGTGCCCTCAAGTCCACCACCGATGACCTAGCCAGAGCGCGCCAGAAACTTCAGGCCCATGGGATCGAGCTTGCACCACGCAAAGAAGCTGGTCGACCTTCTGCCACTGCCACCCTGCCCAGCGCTCCCACTGGCCCCGCGGATCCCGCCCCCCACCAACTTCCAGCTCTGGCCGGCGTCCTGCAACCTCCCCACCTGAGGCATGGACCACACCAGCCATCCAACAGTGGATGCGCACTTTTGACTCCGCCATCCAGGGACTCCGCCAACGAAATCCTCCGCACGTCAGCGTGGGAGCAGCGGTGGCGTGCTGACTCTCCCTATCCAGCCAATTTCAGCCGCACTCCAACCTTTTGCAACTCCTCCACCGCCTGCACCAAGCCCTCTCCACGCTTATCCACTACAGCCAATACATAGAACGTGCCGAAGCCATCTTTGCCGTCGGCCTCATCCACCTCACTCTGCTCTTTTGCTACCCATCCTCCACACAACGATCCCAACAATGGCGTCAACGACTACAACACCTCCGGGTGCTTCCCCATACCAATCATTACCACCACTTTCTCTCACCCAACTCCGTTTACGTCAAGCTCTATTTCAACACCCTCTCACCACACCGATGCTACCACCAACACGGCCACTTCTACATCGGCTCCACCAGCATTGGCATCCCTCATCGGGAACACAACCGCCGAGCCAAGCTCAAACAACTCCAGAACAACATACCAGTCTCCGCTGAACTGTCTTTACGATATTGGCATTCCTACAACAATATGCATCACTTCACCCCAACCCAACTCTCCTCCCATGACAACTACGATCAAGCCTGGATTCAGGAACACCACTACATCTCCAACTGGATGCCACCTCTCAATTGGCCTTTCATTTCCCAACACCTCAAGCTGAAAGCCGAAGGCTGGCAATTCACCAAGCATCGAGCACACTTCTACTCCCGCCTTGCCACGCACAAACGTCTCTTCCGCAAGCTTCGCAGACGACAACAGACCCTCCGGGAACCATACCTCTTCACATCTACCAAACACCATGCCCTTACCCTCCTTCGTAACCTCACAAAACACACGCTTGCCTCCTTTGAAGCCGCCAAGCACCTCCGCAGTGGACGTCACACAGACCTTGAGGTCTACGCTATCCGACGTATGGCAGCCAACCTCGAGGAGCCAGGCCGCACTCGAGCACTGCACATCATTCACAAAGCACTCCATTATCGGAACTTGACCCCTCCCAAACCCAACCTTCCTCGTACAGTCCCTTTTCTGGCTCATCCCGATTTTACAAAGCATTGCCAGCAGTGGTTACAGACCACCATCCAACAACACAAACACCTTGCCATACCGTTACGCCTCCCCACACACCGCCTACGTGAAGCGGCACACAAGACACTACGAGCACAGCTCCACAACCATCGCACCTGGGAGGAAACCCTCCACACTCCGCCACAGGCGAATGATCTGCCCTGTGCTTGCGCTCACCTCCGCACTTTACTTCTTGACCCAGCCACATCCACTGTCAACGACCACTACATCCTCACACTTGACCAATTACAACTACCACCACACCTACGCATTTTCTTGGCAGCCAACATGAATAGCACCTTCTAATCGAGCAAAGCCAGATACTTTCTCACTTTCCAAACCGCCTTTTCCAAATGGCTACGCATTCAGGGCCTCCCCACCTCCCTCGTCCACCACTTGGAACCTTTCCTCCAACACCAATGGCGCCTCCACACTACACATCTTAAGCAACAACCACGATTCACAGCTCGACTCATCCGCCAGCTACAAGAGTTTCTTGGCGACAAGGTTGTTCTTCACCATGCAGATCACGAGCTGCAACAACTTCGCGTTTTCTGTCCACGCTTATACTTTACTGGTGCCCTGGCACTCTCCAGAACTTTTCGAACCACTACCGTTTTTGAACCCCTCCAACATCCACAACCACCTGACCGCTACCATTCCCACCGTTCTACGCACCAAATACAAGTGGGGATTTCGAAAAGACTTCACAATCCCTTACGGCATTGTTCACCTCAAAGAAAAGAAGCACTGGACCAAAGGACGCACTATTATCTCATACTTCCAGTCCCTTAGTGGCAACCTTTTGCGCATCACCAGCGGAGCACTTGACACCATCTTGCAACACCTCTACCCCCAACACCCAGGTCAACTCTCTATACCTCAACTCTGGCGCCACTTCCACTGCTACCTTGCTGACACACCACCCGACATTAGTCTATACGCCACCAATGACGACCTCGTTGGTTTCTTCAACTCGGTCCCACAACATCGCCTTATTGACGCCGTCCACTCCATGATCCAGCACTGGCAACACCAAAATACGACCCTTACAGTGGACACAAAAGCCACAGGCAATCCATTCCACCATTCCCACATTGGCCGACATCACACCAAGCATCCCACCCAACGGACCATCCACACTTCTGACATCACAACCATTGTTGCCTTTGCACTCAACACCTGCTTTTTCCGGGCATGCAACAACACATACAAACAGATCCGAGGGGCCGGGATTGGCTCCCAGCTCTCTCCAGCCCTCTGCAACGTCGCTACCACCTTGATTGAGCACTCCTGGCATCAGCTCACAACAACCTTCTTCAGCACACAGCACTCCACTTCACCTACTACCGATACGTGGACAACCGTTTCATTGTCCACAACGAACACTTCCTGTCCCACCCCGCCATCCAAACATTGATCCACCACAACTTCTTTGGTGACCCAGTCGAACTGGAACCAGTTGACGACTTCCACCTCTTGGGCTTTAACATCGACCTCCCACAACGCACCATCACCTACATTCAGCCCACCCAACCCTGGAAAATCAGGGACCACACCAGCGCCGCTAGCCAGCGCTTGGCTCTCTCCGGCTTAGCTTCCAGACTCCATGCCATATACACAACAACACGCAACAGCGGCGGCTGAAGAGCTGATACACCTTTATGTCCAAAAGTGGCATGACTCTGCAGCCTGCAGACGGTTTTTGAAAAAGTCCTTCCACTGAGCTTCACTTGCGCCGACAGCGGCATTCTGTGTGTGTCAACCCCTGTTTCAAAGGGTCCTTTCTACCAGAAGACAACCGCAGGGAGCGACAGGGTCACTGCATAGCTGTCGCCAACGAAGCTCTATGCAGCTGACCAGGATGCGGGGACTGATCATCCCTGTGTACCTGCTACAACTTTTGAACAAGCTGTCCAATTTGATCGGTTTGCTTCCATGGTCCTTCACGCTACCACCCCCAAACTTGCAGCTGAGCCGCGCGTTTTTGAGACCGTTTCGTTCTGCAGCTTGCGAGAAACATTTGTTAAAACACCTTCAACTCCTCGGACTTTCCACCTTTCGGTTCTACCACCTTCCTT
>CAXIVM010000875.1:0-18489 GCA_964035705.1 Porites rus
CCTGGCCAGGTTGAATCCGTGCTTCACGTTTCACCGGTAAAGGACTTGATCAGGTGTCACCGGCGGAGTCGGAGAGGGAACATTTTGTTGTTTTTTTTGGGGGTGCTGGGCGGCCAGTTCTATACCTAAAATGCCTTGAGAGGGCTTGAGAGGGCTTGAGCGGCTTGACGGATACGTTCATGTTCTTCCTGGAACCGCTGTACGTACGGATCAATAGCGGGGATCTCGCGAGGGGACGCCTCCCTCCTCAACCCCTCCTGGAACCCCTCCCCATCGAACTCTTCAATGACAACTGCGACACTGAGATGGCATTTATAGTATACACGTGAAATGGGTCTTGATGACCTGACAACGTTTTGATTAGACTGTATTGTATATTATGTTTTGATTAGACTGACTGTTTTGATTAGACTATATATAGTATGTTTCTCAAAATAAACACCTCAAACTCTTGGTGAAGGAAAGAACCAGAACCGGCTTCGGCACGGCAAGGGTGATGGGAGCACGCATGATCCCCCAAATCACACCAAAAATATGTTCAGCAGAATCCGCCATGCTCATCCCCAAAATCGGGTATTTACCCCTGCCACAGACTATGCAAATGCGGAGACGGTTTTCAGACGATGTTGGGGTCATCTAGTTTGTTACTTTTGGACATGATAAAATTGTTGGACAGTCAGTGTATCATCTTCAAAATTAACCGATTCAACACCACTGCATGCAACAAAAAATACAAAACGGAGTCACCAAATTCTTGGCCTTGGTGCAGCAGTTGTATATTCTATTACATTCTGACTCCCGAGCCCTTTACCTGGAAAATAACATTAAACCCTTTTCCATCATTTAGTGGGGACACCACTTCTCAAAAAAGGTTCTGCAGCTTGTCCACTTTTCCTGGGTAGGCATTATACGTACGTTGGCATCTCCCAGGTGCCGAGCTGGGCGCCCGGGCCAAGAGCTGCGGATGTTGCGCAACCTCAAGCACGACTGGGGAAGGGATCCGTGGATCCGTTTGTCTGGATCGAACACACCATGGTTCAACCAATCCCAGACGCGACACATGGGACTGCCATATATGCCTATATTGGGGTGGCTTGGGGGGTTCAATGTAGACATATATGGCAGTCCCATGGAGTGTTTGGGATTACTTATGCCTGGTTCTTTGAACGCAAAAACAGCCTATGTGATCTGAAACAGATGTCAACTTTCTGTGACAGGTGCAGATCGAAACCGTTTTGTTTCAATGTGGAGATTTGGACACAGAGACGTGGCAATTTGGACTTGGCTGTGGTCTTGGCGTCCTCTGAGTTCGTGGCAGGTGCAGTGAATCGCGAATTGTGGGCATGTGGTCCGTGGTCCGTTTGGAAGAATTTTGGGAACCTGTCGCGCACAAGCTGGGTCTTGGCATCTCCAACTTGTCTTCGGAAGTGCTTTTGTTGTTAAAAACAAGGGCAGATTCCGCGTGATGTGAATCTTGGTGTGCAGATTGTGCGGCAGGCGCAGCCGGCGCAGCGATTTGTAAACGTGCGTGCACAGGTTTCGTGGCAAGCGCTGTACTTGTCATTATTCATGCCATTTCATGCCCAGACTTCGTGGGGTGCAGCATGGTGCAGCGGGTTTTGAACGTCCAGGCGCAGATTTTGTGGCAGGCGCAATGGTTTGCAATGGTTTGATAATTGTGGCAGGTGCAGTGCAGTGCAGCACTTTGTAAGCCGTGAGGCAGGCGCTTTGTTGCAAACCTCGATTGCAGGTTTCATGGCGCGGGCAACGCTTTGTAAATCTCGAGGCTCGGATTTCATGGCCACAGCAACGGTAGCAACACTTTGTGAACCCGGACGTGGGGATTTCGTGGCCGGCGCAACAACCTGTGAACCTCTCTGCTCGCCTGTGTAAACTTATAAGCTATCACCAGTCTGGTCTCATGTGTGCTCTCACGTGTGGGCTCTCATCTGTGTGCGCTCGTGCTCTCACGCCCTTGCTCACATATGTGTGCTCTGATTGTGCGCCCTCACCTGCACTCTGACATGTGTGTTCTCTTTCGCTTGCTCTCACATGTGCGCACTTTATATGAGTGCTCTCATGCCTGTGCTCTGCCCTATGCCCGGTCTCATATGTGTTTTCTCCTGGGCGTGCTCCTGTATGTGTGGTTTCATATCTGTGCTCAGACGGCCCGTGCCGCTCCCATGAGTCTTGCTTTCATGGTCGGCACATGGGAGTGGCACTGGCGCCAGCAGCGCATCCTGGCCCTTCACTCGCCGCTCACCGGCGGACCGGGCCGACTCGATATCGATCTTGAGGGATGTTGAGAGCGATCCAATGAGGATATAGTACGTGATCCCCAAATAGATAGGATTGCACGGTTTCCAATACATGTTCAACGTAGGGATCTACGAACTTCTATCTATATGTAATCCCATTCGGTGGGCAACCACATGCTCTTTGAGTGAGCGACGCACGACCTGGGGGGTCAAAGGCCGTTTGAGACATCGTAATTACTTGTAATGGACGCTGTCAATTAGACCTGAAGAAGTGAAGCCCCAAAACCAAGCCCATTCTACAGAAGTGCAGCCCTAAACGTGAAGTGAAGTCCCAAAACCAAGCCCAAAGAATCCCTAAAGAAGCCTTAAACTTAAACCTAAACCAAAGAGACCCGACAAAAGCGAACCCAGCAAGCCAAAGAAAACCTGAAGAAAGTGAAGCCTACAGCAGACCTGAAGAAGCCCTTAAGAAGTGAACCCATGTGAAGCCCTAAACCAAGCCCCAAGAAAACCTAAAGAAGCGCAACCTGCAAGGTGAGTACCCTGACTCTGGGTTTCTGAGTTTCCTGAATCTGCCAAAATGGCTTGGACGAGCCGGTTTCCTGACTCACGGTTTCCTGACTCTGGTGAGGGCGTCATCTCCCAATCAGAACCCCCCTGCCCCTGCCCTCTATAATATATATATATATCTCTCTCTCTCTCACCCTCTCTCTCGCTCTCTGTGTTTGCAAACCCAGCCCACATCAACCATGCCGAGGTGCGTAAGCCATTGCCGCGAAACCCTAAGACACCGGCCGTCCACAAGATCTGCAATTCCGACGAATGTTCAGGGAATTCTATGATATCCTGTTCCTAGAGCAACATGAAATTTGCGCGCCCTTCCTGCGTGAGAAAAAACTCCAATCTTCGACTCAATCTGACCACTTTACGTATGACTTCGCGTCTCACGTGTTTGGACGTGACAATTCTCACCGAATGACGGAACCAGTGGAGGCGGTCGACGGATTCGCAGGACTCCTTGAAGCCCAAAGGACTCGGCGCCGACGCGGTCGAATCCATCACCGGTCACGAGCGGTGCCAATGGTGTGAGGTAGAGATCCTGGATTTGAGGGAATGAGGAAACTGCAAAAATGAGGAAAACCAAAGAATGTGGTTTCAACAAAGGTAGTACCTGGACCCTCCAAGGGGTGTCCAATGGACTACCCCACACTACCTATAGGCTTCCATGAGGGTCCTGGTAGAAACTGGATTGTTTGAACGAAAGGAACCCAATCAAAGTAATGCTCAAATCATCTGATGAACAAACATCCCTCCAAAAAAGAACAGAAACGACCAACCACCCCCATGTATTTTCCGCTTTCAAGGTTCTCTAACGGTTCAACGGAACCGGGTTCTTTCGCACACACACACACACACCTTCTGTATGGTATATTTTTACATACCATTGATATGCCATAGTGCATGGAGTGTCTGGTTTTTTTTGCGCTTTCAGAGGTTCGATGGCACTGTCTGGGCCCCCAATGCCATCGGTGGTTCATAGGCATCCGCCATGTCTCAGCTCTGAAACCACTGGGTCCCACGAAACCGAACCACCATGTCTTCTTAAAACTATCCCAAACACTCCATGGTGGTATATTGATTCTAGGAATTTGACACTCCATGGAATATGGATGTATATGGATTTTTTTGACCATGGTGGTGTTTTTCGTCCATGGGACTGGACATATTTTACCTATGACCCCAGGTCAACCATACCAATGTAGGCAGTCCCATGGCAGTCCCTGTTTAGGTATAGGCGAAGGAAAGCACGACCGGTCTCCGTTGAGGGGACAAACCGGATACGATCGGCTGCGCCCTAGGGAATGTCAGCCGTTGGATCCCTTTCAAGGTCCTGGTGCGTCATCCCATCTTAACATCGCAACAGCACGATAGCTACTCTATATTGCTACTCTGAAACTTCGAACAGTTGCATCAGTGTCATTTGTTCCATCTTCTCTTGGATGCATCTCTTCCTGCCATCCAACCAGGTTCTTCGCCCCCGAAAAGAAGGGAGGCCAAACACATCCAAACACCGGCCTCATTTGGGTCTGGTCCTCCCTGAGATGCCGGGGAGTCGCTAGTTGGGGCGGAACGTGCGTGCCGCCGACCGGTGTGACGACTCACATAGCCAGACGTGGTATTATATATATATATATACCTGGAACCCAATTGACCCTTGTTTTGACAGGAAAAGGCAATATTTTGGGTGGTTGGTGGTCCAAAACAGAGGTCATTCAGGTTCTAGGTATATATTATATATCCAAACGCTCCATGGGACTGCCATAGGACTGCCGATCAATTGGGGTGGTGGTTTGGGGGGTCAATGGATTGGCAGTCCAGCCTGGCAGTCCCATGGAGTGTCGTCGTGTCTGGGATTACTTATGCCGTACTGTGGAGTGTTTGGGATGTGATCCTAGCTAACACCTCCAAAACACTACAGGTGTTTTGACTTAGGCATACACCATAAGTATATATAAGTATATTGTTTTGATACACCATAGGCATACACCATATTGTAAACACTACCATATGACTTATAAGGCATCTTGTTTTCTTCTACACACCTCCCAGTTCGACTCCGCCTGGTCAGTCCAGGAAGTCTCCCATTTTCGACTCCCTGGACGATTCGACTCCGGATTCCATGGGAATGTCATCCCCAGAACGCCACGAGAGTCTCGGACGATCCGAATATCAACCTCTTCCAAGACAACTCTAATATATTCTACACCAGCAGTCACAAAAGGGGTGCTTCATGGAGGTTCGGAGTGCCCATATGACTATACTTATTACTGTTTTTGAGCCCCTTTTGTATATTTCTCGAATTCTTTTCCTTTGTTTTTAAATTCATCTTTTTATTCCCCTGCTTGCCAGGACCTTCAGTTCGTGACCTGCTTGGAGTCTCTCTGTCAATGACCTGCTCTGGGACAATTCGTGACCTCTGCCACTGGTCCCACTGGTCTGTCAAGAGGTAACGAACTGAAGATCTCGGCAAGTAGGGGAATCAAAAAGAGCCTCAAAAAAAGGAAAAGAATGGGGGAAATAAAACAGGGACTCAAAAAAGTATTCAGTATAATAATTTGTATTATAATATAAATTAGATCCGTCTTTGTTGCACACGACTTGCTGGCACGGAATATTTTTCACCACACGACGATCTGTTGTCCTCGACGCTTCGTAGCTGGGCCACGGAGCTGAGCCAGCTTCATCCACACAGAAGCGTGGCGCTCGGCGCGTCTGCATGCCATGACCCTTTTCTCCTGGAACTGAGCTCCTTTCTCTCTAGAGATCCCAATGACGCCAATGAGGGGTCACTGTTAGACTATAGTCCACCCTCGTGGGTGGGTCTCCCCATTGGTTCATCCACTGGTCCAGAGTGGTCCAAAAACAAAAAAGTGGCACGGTGTCAAAGAGAAAGATGTGGGTGGGGATCTACTTTTCTATCTATTTGGGGATCTAGATTCCCTAGGCTTCCAACCACCATTGGTTTCATAGTTACAGTATATAGTCTATAGATATACTGTTATACTGGACAACCATTTAGATTTTACGCTACAAAAACGGGTCAACCATTTCTTAAATGGCCTTGGAAGGCCAGGGTATAGCTGATATCACTTCTATTTCTGTTCGCTAGCTTGCTCTGTCACTGACACACAGTAACAAAACGTTGTTCTTTTTCGGGGGGAAGGGGACCACGATGGACCACAACCCATTTCTTGCGCTTCCTCAAAGTTCCTCAAACTTCCTCAAAGCCTAAAACCACGTCTGCTGCATGGAGCTTCGAAGCCAAACGGCAGATGCATCGACGCCAGACGCCTCACTCGCGCTTGGTCTCAGTCTCTGGTCGCTCACTCGGCGACGTTCCCGCTTCGTCGGGCCTTGGGAGTGGGACGTCCCCGACCGGTGGCACGTCCGGTCGTGAGAACTTTGCGGGTTCACAAAACCAAGGCTTCACTTCGTTTTTTCGGTGAGGTCCAGGTACCACGGCTATCACGACCTGTGCTTCATCCCCAACCATGCCCAGACGCGAGCTCCATGGGACTGCCGGACTGGCGAGAAAACGCCAGGGGTGGTAGACCTGGGGGTCAATGGATTGGCAGTCCCAAACAGGTCGTGTCTGGGACGGTAGTGTTCCATCTGCTTCGTGCCGGGTCCTCTCCGTCAGAGTGGAGCGAACGCAAGTCGCCGCCCTGAAACGCAGCGACGACGGAACCGCGGGAGCGACGTGTGGTCCCAAACAGACCGAAAAGCAGATCACCTGTCAGGAGCTTTTGGGGGATTGAAGTTCATGTGAACCCCAACGAAAAGAAAGAACGTCGAATGATGTTCAGGCATGTTCGGGCAGGAACCATGGCGAAGCTCTTTTTGCCAGGGTCACAAAAAAACATATCTATAGGAAAAACAGTGGTTTCTGAAAAGATCGGCTCCTTGTGCCCCCAAGCTCCTTTTTCTTGTTCTATGGATCTCCTCTCTATCCAAGACATCCTCCTCCAGAGACCATCCACAGAGCTGCCTTCCATCATGGTCCACTATTTCATACATGGGCCATAGCCTTCAGTTCGACTGAAAGAATGGTTGATCTTGTGGGTAGTGTAAACATCCTTAGTGAAAACGCATGGTTCTTTGGGATTTAGACCATCAAAACATATCAAAACAGTGGTTCTTCGAATCGATGACGGTTGGACAGTATGGGTGACGGTTAGCTCACAGGAGCCCCTCTTGTTCGGAAGCTTAAGTAGCAATTCTCCATAGCTCCATGTTGCTGTAGGTGCTTCGACATCCCCATCAAAACACTGAAAGCTTCGCCATGAATGGCTCCGGAGTTCTGTCCACCAAACATACTAAAACCCAAACGCTCCATGGGACTGCCAGTCCGGACTGCCAATCCATTGACCCCCCTGGCACCACCCCTGGCTTGATCGGCAGTCCGGCAGTCCCATTCGTCGCGGGATCATATGATCTATACCAGCACCCGACTTCACAGGTCACCACCCACGACTTTTAAATCTCCAAAAGCCACCATTTCGGAGACCTGTAGAGTCGGGTCCTGGTAATGGAGCGTCTGATCCGGTTCAATATCAGTTTCGGCACCTGGAACCATGTACACATCGCCTTGCACTGGAAAAACATGCACATGCAGGCTGGAGATATGTTTTGGGGATGTTGCTGAAGAGGACGATCCAAAACCTCTATGCACGTTGCAGCGATCTGGGTGGATTTCTGCGATCTCACTCCCCTCAAACGTCAGAGATCTCATTGAACCTGGGTGATCTCTCCTAGGGGCGAATGACCCTACGACCTAAATCCCGCAGCTGATTCTCCACCTTCGGTCCGTCTCAGCTGCTTCGTCTACACTGAGACATCCGTCTCAGCTCCGCTCAGCTCCGGTGCTCGAGCACCGCCCTGTCTCGACCGATCAACCGGACGAGCTCCGCCCAGTCACAAGGTGATGAAGACACGACCCTCGCCGGATCGCTTGTGAGCCTCCTGCCGCATCACCGGAAGTGGCGTGACGCGACGCGCGACGCGCGACACGCGACGCGACGAACATGGAGACCATGGAGATCCGCTCCCTGGAAGGTCGTGGTGGTGACGTGATACGTGGATGGGGTTTGACTGACTCCCCTTGAAAAGACGGTGGTCCATGGCAATCCAAAGACCAAACCAGGTGGTTTTCACTCCACCCATGATTCTTTCGAGTGTAGGTCCGGAGGAGGTACGGTTTTTGGCTTCTGTATCAAGTTGTCCAAAAAAGCTTTTCTTTTGGCAAGATCAGGCAGGTTGAGATGGATTTGCCCCTGCCAAAAAACCCATGTTTCCATAGATTTCCATAGCATGAAGCATGTTGAAATCCATGAATAGTCAATAGCTGGTCAAGTTACTGTGGCAAAGTAGTTTCCACTGGCTTATTCTCTAACCCTGGCTTAGTAGACTCTCTTTTATCTCATGGAAACCTCTGTGCAGACCAATAATTACTGTGAACGATTCAGGGAGTGTCTACGATTCAGCCAGGAAGAAATCTTCAGGCCACGATCGAGCCGAAGACGTCCAGTCACGAGCCGAACTCACTCAAACGGCTTGGTGGGTGCACGTGTGCGATAGAACCGCAACCGCTTTCCAGAGCGGAACCGCGCTTGGGACCCAGACACGACCTGTCTGGGATTGGCGGACTGCCGAGAAAAGGCCGGTGGTTGAGACCACGGTCTGTCTGGTCTGTAGTCCGCCAGTCCCAGACAGGTCGTGTCTGGATATAGCTCACGCCAAGTACTGGAGCTGAGTGCTTGGAGCCCATGGGAGTACGTCGCGGCATGTCGCGACCAAGTCGCTATAGTGCTTCTGCATGTGGTCTGCTTCCCCCGCAGAAAAAGAGGGTAGGTGGCAAAGTAAATCCCTTCCAAGAAAAGTAACGTATATAGTGAATCTTGGTCTCTGCATGTGTCTCTTCACTTGTCACCCAGTATTCGTGCTTCATCTCTTCATGTCTCATGACACCCCGAAACCGACGGATCTCACGTCTTTTTCCATCTGCGCCATCGGTGTTTGACGGATCTTTCCGTTGCGGAAAGGGAAAAAACCGCCGGTCGCGTGGGTGGCGAGGGTGGCGAGGGTCGAGGCAAGAAGCGAATGAAGATGTTCACGCATGGAGGACCAAGACAGTTATTATGCAACATATGATATGATACAAAAGACATCATATATACCAGGAGACCCCAAGGGGTGCCAATTGGTGGGAAGGGGTGTCCATTAACCACCCCGGAAGGCGTCCAAACAACATACCTTATATAGGATGCATTTGCATGCAATCAGTTAGACAGTTTCCTGTATAGACTGATCCTTGTTGCAATCCAATCAAACCTCCCATGTACCAAACAGTTCTTCTGCGAACCTGTGGGTTTGGCCAGGCTTGGCATCAATCTCCGAAGATCGAATCAATTCACTTCCGAGTGTCTGAACCAGCTTTCTTTGGGTCTGAGGTTTTGGCGGCATGTTCTTGGCTCTGTAGAGAAAACATCTATGCGAGAAGTCAACTACGGCAGCAAACGTATATAGAATTCATCAACCGAGGTGGGCTCGAGCTGGGCTTAACCCAATAAGGGGGGGTTCCTGGACCGCAGGAGGGCATCCCCACGCAGGAGGGCATCGTTGAACGATGGCGCCCATCAACCGCAGCAGCCGCACCTGGAGTGCGGAAGAACACGAGTGTTGTGACCCACTGGAGTGATTTCGTTTCTCAGCCCACTCTCCGTTTTTAGACCAATATATACTTGACTTGAAGACATCATCGAAACATATCGAAGCCAGTCACAAAGAATTCCATGGTGGCGCGTTCTTTAAAAAATTAGGGCCTACATTGACCACCCAAAACCACCAGTCATCTTTATACCTTGAGTCTCCAAAGACCTTATTTTTATGCGTTTTTGTTTTGGGTCTAATATTTTTGCGTTTTTGCCCGAAAAATGCTTTTTCAGAGATGAGGACTCAAAAAAAGTACCATGTGAATCTTCATCCGGACGCGTCCGGTGCGGACACTTAAAGACACCTTTTGGACGCAAAAAGACGCGTTTTGGACGCCGAAAAAAGGTCTCAGGACACTGTCTAAGGAGGATCTGACAGGGCCAAACAAAAAAGGAACATTTCGTGACATATGCAAAAAAGAGTGCTTTCTTGGAAAAGGCACAATTAAAAGGGTCATTGGAGACTCAAGGTAGGCCATATTTGTAGTCCCATGCAGCCTCTGGGAAAGGCACAAAGCTGTTTTCAGAGGTACTTCAAAGTGACGTTTGCTTTTCCAGGGAATGTCTTCCTCTAGGGATCCAAGTACAGTACCTTCTCAGAAGGTCCTCCAAACCTACATAACTCTCCAATCAGCTTCTGAGAAGGTACGACTGGCTCATATTGGATCCCTAGGGTTCTTAGAAATCTGGCTTCAAAAACGAGTCATTCGACTGCAAGTCTGAACCAAAAAAGTTCGCTTCATGCAGCATTATTGTACATTATTAAGTACCTTATTAGTACACTCCGACGAACAAATCACATGGAAGTGGATGGCACCCCCGGTTTGTAAAGGAAAGTCGTCTTCCTTTCCGGACCATGCTATCCACGTAACCATGTGATGTGTTCGTCAGGGTGTATCGAGATAGCATCCACTTCCTTGTGTTCTTCCATGTTAGTGGTACATGATTAGTACCCAAACACTCCATGGGACTGCCAGTCCGGACTGCCGAGAAAACGCCAGGGGTGGTGGTTGACCTGGGGGGTCCATTGATTGGCAGTGCAGCCTGGCAGTCCCAGACAGGTCGTGTCTACCATGTCCTGCACCCAACGCAACCAACGCGGACTCCACGGGACCTCCGAGCGGACGTCGCGGTAGCGTCACTCGACGGAGGTGACGACGTTCACTCATTCGCCGAGTTCGGAGTCCGGTCGCCCAGCCATTTTGGTTATATCCACTATAAACCATGCTGTTATAGCTGGTTTATATCCACTAAGACTATGACAGAAGAATCACGGTTTGGAGCTGGTTTTTTACACTACAACACCAGGTCGGACACCCAAATGGTCGAAGGGTTCTTCGGCCCCAGGGCATGGGGTGCCTCGGCCATTGTTCACCTGGAGAAACCCATTCTGCTTAACACTCGCCGTTTCGATTGATCCCTGGAGTTTTGGAGTTCAGCGCAGGTCCTCAGGTTCAGTTTCTGCCGCTTTCAGTTTCAGGGGTTTTCAACTCCCCCCAAGGTCCAAAAATCCCAAACCAGTGTGTTTGCACCAGAACCCAACTCGCCAGACCCCCGCGTGTTTTGGGCTGCTTTGCAGCTTTGGGGTTCTGCACCAGCAGTTCCATTGGAGGACAGGGCGCTTGGGCGCCCTTGGAGGGAGGTTGGATGTCGGGGGTGCCCCGACGTCACATCCACGGCCGTGGGTAGGGACGGCTCGTCCCCCCGCCTACGGCCCTCCATGTGAGGATGTGGAGGGACTCTCCACAAAGGTCATGGTAGAGGTTTGGGGTTTTGCAGGTGATCCACACTCGGTAGCTGATTCCCATGGGAACCAAATGGTAGCTGAAAAACTGATAGGCTAGGCTCCGCAAAAACATGTACAGGCTGTTTTTCTATGGGGAGCTTAATTCGGCATCCTCTTCGGATTCGAACATGTGTTCCAAGTTCCAAAGCCTCCAATGGAAGCCTCCTCCACGAGCATGTTGTAGAGAAAATGATCGAAACCAGAAGTCAAACTGTTGCGCCTTCATAATGGTTTCAGGGAGTGTAACGAAAATGGCAGTCTTCCGAAAGGGGCCATGACAATCACTTCCAAGTGAATGAGATGCTGTGTGTGCACATCTCACAGAATTGATTCAGCATTAATACCCTACAAGTCAGTAAACTCTACCACTACCTAAGGGGTAAGAGCACTACGTCTCCACGTGTTGACCCTCTCCCCGTTTCTCGAACCAAGCCGAGAAACATGGCATCCAGGGGGCCGCTGTCCATGGGCTTCAAGCGGATCAGAAACCTGGAGAAAAGGAAGACATCTTCGATTTGGAAGAAAACCTTACTTAAGTGCATCTTCCCCAAGTGCTTCATCTTGCATCTTGGTACTTATCTTAGGTTTAAAATGGGTTAAAGGGATGAACACATCTATGTCTCCAGGTCTTTGAGGATCGAGCAAGGTCTTGGGTGCTTTCAAGTTCCGGCTTTCTGTTGAATCGGGAAGAACTGGATCACCCCAGCTCCTTAGCTCCCGAAACGGCTCGCAACAGCTAGGGATATCCAACTTCTCCACCAGGTAGCAGTATTGTGAGGATATCCACTGACTGGGTAAGGTTTCTTACACAATTGTAATGAACAACCATCCTCCCCTGACCAGTAGTTTTCCCACAACTTCAACAAACATGACGCTCATCCATGATTTCGCCGCTGAATCCTGCTGCTGACCTTTAAACATTAACTCCAAGATTTGTGATTTTGGTTGGTTTATGTGGCTGTGGGTCAAAAGCGGGCTACCTGGGTCAGCACCAGGACCAATGAACAGAATCGACATGAATGGACGATGGACTAGGAGGTCCACCTACCCTGGTTGGTTTGAGGATACGGGTGCTTTTCACCCACGGCCATGTTGCTTGGTGCAGGCCTATCCCACAGACTCCAGACCAGGCTCGGTCGCAGTTGTCCCCAGTCTCCAGCGCGCCTCAGGCGCGGTCGTTTGCGAAGCCCTGCCATCAAAGGATGCCACTGATGGAAGACCTGCAAACACCACGACTGCTCCGGTGGATGCTCTGGGGAACATGGATCTTCCATGTGTACCTGTGTGAGGTGTCGAAGGTATCGTGCAGTTGGGCATGTGCCAGGCATCTGCAGTCTACTATAATGGAATCTCAGGAACATTGCCATACATGAGTGGAGAGAGGAAAGGCTTGCCAGAACCCCCAAACAATGAACCACCGTGGTGCTCCTTTGACTGCTCAGTAGCAAGTTGTTCATGTATACAGTAAACTATTGGTGGTTGGTGACTGGGACCTTCTTCACGAATGAAGAAAGGTCGCGCACAACACTTGCTGACTTTGCGCCTACAGCTCTGATGTTTTGCAGTTCGCAATTGGGTCCAACCCGTGTGAAACGTTCCATACGATTTGCAGCTGTGAGACAGTGCATCTTTTCACAGACCAGACGCTTGCAGAATAGACCGGACGCCAGACGTCGCAAGTCGCAAGACGCCCCAACGTCGCTTCACATGGAACCTGCAAAAGCCCCGGTAGAGGAACATCGTCTGGTCCACGTCCACGCCAGGTTCCATGTGAAGCTGGGGTGTACCTGGGTTTCCACGCATCCTTCCATCATTCCCAGACACGAGACGAGACGTCTGGGACTGCCAGCCCGGACTGCCGATCACGCCAGGGATGGTTGACCTGGGGGGTCAATGGATTGGCAGTCCGGACTGGCAGTCCCAGACTTTCGTCGTGATGTACTGGCACAACGATCTAGAGGTATCCAGTGACCAACATCGGACGCGTCACCGCCCGTACCGAACTGAGATAGATCGACTTCCTTCGGGTCCTTCACCGATGGTGGCGGGAAGGAGTCTTCGCTTCTTCCCGACTGCGGTGACTGCGGAAGGTGAAGCAAGTCCAGATCCTGCCACTCTTCCTGGAGCGAGCGACACCGCGCCAGAGCCAGTGACGGCTGAGTCTTGGCTTCTTCGCTTCGACTGCGGAAGTGGAGCAAGTCCTGCAAGATCCTGCCACTATTCCGACTTTCTGTGCTTTTGCCTTGGCTCCACGGTATCCATTCGCCTCCATTTCAAGCATTGATGCACAGCGTCTGACTGACGACAGCATCAAGTCAATGAGCTTGACCACTTCAACTGACTTGAGATCAAAAAAACGACATCATCAGGATCGAGTCATACCCCAAGCCTACTATAAGATATTGAAGTATATAATAAGATATTAACCATTATTAAACTATATATATATATATATATCATCATATATCATCCCAAGTCATACCCATCCCAAGCCGTGATTGAATTAAACTAATGATCTTGTCTCCAACATCCACGGTACCAAGGGTAAAGCACGACAGCATCCGGCGGCTTACAGCGGCCGTACGGTCAATCACTGGGGCAGAGTCTTTTGATCTTTTGCGTTGTTTGATGTTGTTTTGTCCTGGCAGCCTCAGGTATTTTTGGTGAGGTGAACCGAATTGACCTTCACCCTCTTCCTTTGTGGTTGTCGATCAATCTCCCCGGTTTTCTTTCCTCGTTCTCTCGTTTGTGGTGACCTACGGGCGATGCGCGCCATTCCGGGGGTCAGCATCGAGTGGCGTTTTGGATCAGGAGCGAAGCACAAAGGGCGTTGAACCAAGAGCCTCTTTCAACGTTGCTACGGTTAACGCGGATCTGGGGCTTGACGACTGTGACGAAACACATAGTAGAAAAAAAAGACTTTTTAGAGACATCGATTTCGTGGGAAGCATCAAAAACAAACTCAACTCCACGACGATCCTTTCTACATCGTCCTGCGGCGCCGAAGAGAGATGCGGCCGACACAACGAAGTCACCCCCGCGAGGATCCACCGTTTGGTTCGGGCTTCCTGGGCTTCCTTCAAGAGATCAAACAAGTGAAAGCCCATATCATCCCATTCCCATATCAATCTTATTAAAATGAGTGTTCTTAAAATTTCCCAAACCTTTCAACTCACTCCACACCAGATCAACGCCCCTCTGCGTGTGCAGCCCCAACCCCCACCAAATAACTGGCCTCCATAACTCTCCCTCCCACTCATCTGAAGGCTTCAATTTCGCGCAACACCCCACCCCACCCCAGCGTTTCTCGGCCACAACAGAAGGACTAGTACCCCCGTGCCTCGTTGGTGGGGAAGATCGGTTGCCGATGGTCCGGCACATTGATGTGCACCTGCCCCCGTGCCGACTTCGTCACGAAGTCGGTCAGACGACGACTTCGTGTTCTGCAGACGGACTGTTCCTACCGTGTGCAGACGGCTTACTGCGCAGACGTGTTGTTCTGCACGGAAGGTGGTCCACAGGTGGGAAAGCGCCAGTGCAGGAGTTCTTGTGGAGTCCCTGATGTAGTGAAAACATCAACCCAAGTGAAGAGGCTTTGAATGTGACTTTCTGGGCTTTGCTCATTTCCCAAAGCATCCAGTCCCTCAAACACAGAGTATTGAGTGGGGTTGGTCCACTCTTCCCCCCAAAGGCCCTTTTTGCAGATGATCCACATGATCCACGGACTGCACAATATCTAAGTGCCCAAGTTCAAGTTCACATGGTTGGACTTATATATGGTTGGTTTATGAAAACCATATATGCTCAAGTTCTTATTAAATGAAACCATATACCGGAAGGTTTGCCGCGCCGACGTCAGGTACATATCGTGCCTGGTAAGTGGGATCGACCGTGTGGAAAAAGATCTGGTAGATCTTCGACCTGAGGTCGACCGAAGCGCGGATGAGGAAGGGTCATGTCCACCGCATGGTCACGTGGTGGGTCATGGGTCACTAGTCCACCATGCACCATAGTCAGTCCACCGAATGGTGCTCCAAAACCACTTGTTCATCCGCAGAATAGGAAGTAGCTTCTATTCTTCTAGTAGCTATAGCCAGCCAATAATTGGGAAACACCCGTGGCCGCTCCGAACGGCTCCGCGTTTATATAGTGGGTCTTTGAATTGGGAAGATGGAGGACCCGTGACAAACACAACTGGTTTCCAGATTGCAAATTCTTTCTCCGTTCCGAAGTTCCTGAACCAATTTTCATTCACCAGAATTGAGTCATGTGTGCTGCGATATGAACATGCAGCTCCGTAAGGTTTACTGGGTCTACGTCCCAGTGCTTGGATTTGGAAATGCGACGGCGCAGAACTATATCAAGTGTCACGTGTCCCAAGCTTTTTCTTGGGAGATGCATCATGAAATCAACCAGCTGCTCCCCCAAAAATACGCACAAAAGTGACCAGGAAAGGGACCTAAAATCACATCCCACAAAAGTGCTTGACTAATCGAACTGGAAAATTGGCGCACACGATCCGTAACTTCCACGCATTGGAAGACACACCCGTTTTTGAAGCTTGGAACGTTTTCCCAAAAGCTTCAAATTAACAACTGCTGACCACTTCGAAACCTAGGGACTTGACACCCCAGATTCCTCTGCCCTGAGCGTCTGGGGTATCACAATTGTCCACTACAATCCTTACATACCGCGTTTCCAAATAATGTGCATTCCTGAAGTTGCCTGGAGTTGGTAGTTCTTAACTTGAACAACTGATCTTTTTCCTGGAGCATCTCATTGACTCTCCAATCGCTCGTTGCGGCTTTACTCCACGGTTTTAAACTCCCCATGCGACGAGCTGAAAACGGCGAATCTCCTGACATGTGCGACATTTGTTTCAATATCTCACTTCCAAGCCGGAGATCCAAACTTTCCACTCAGCTTGGCAGAATGAAGGGCTCTTTTTCGCTATGCCCTTCATTAGAAGTAACGAGATAAGGGCTCCTCTACTGTGATCTTCAGTCTGGTTCGAGTGGGGGTCCACCAGTTCGCCCCCGAGGTCACGAGGTTCTTTAAGCCATCCACTGACTAGTGAGTTCTCAGGTTGCTTTCACCAACCCCCGAAAAAGGATCATTCCCTTTGGGGATCCATTGCCACCCTCTCAGCTTTGGTACGGCGCCAATCACCCAGATCTGTCTCCATTGCCACCCAGCTCTCAGAGGGTATGCAGATTGACGTCGACACGTCGAGCTCTGTGTTTCAACATATCTGGGACTGCCTAACCCAAACACTCCCTGTCTGGGACTGCCATCTATGATTAATATGCCAATCAATTGACCCCCCTGGCACCACCACCCCTGGATTGATCGGCAGTCCGGACTGGCAGTCCCATGTCTCATGTCGTGTCTGCCGATAAGGGGCCGACCTGGGTGAAGGAGTTTCGTTCACCCGTATCGCCTGAATTCGTCGTCTCGACTTCCATGCGGGAGTGGGGATTTGTGTGGCATGTCATCCCCTTCCCCTTCTGCTGTTATCAACGAGGCCGGCCGCAAAGGAAAACACACAAGGACATGCAAGTTCCCTCTAACAAAGCGCAGTGTTCCATCGAAACCAGATGAACATCTGATCTCGTCGACCTTCACGCAAGATCTCACGTCGACCTCATGACCTCTAAACCCCACCGGCCCAAACGGCCCCCAACATCGCACCGATCATCATCTTCGCTCCCTGACGAGCTTTTGCCTCCCACCAACTGCAGGGACCTCGGTGCGCCAAAGCGGCGCCGGCGGCCGAGGTGCCTCCCGCTTTGGCCCGCGAAAGCGGCGGGTGCAAACGGCGCGTGTGTTCCTTTTTGCTTCGGTTTTTCACAGAAAACGGCCCTCCACAGAAACGCGCGGAAGTTGGCCTGGACCTTTTTTCTCAGGGTGACGTTGTTTGAAGGGCCACCGGAGGCAACCATCGGTGTCATCGCCCGTATGATTTTGTCTTTAAACATCGTCTCTCCGCTTCCGGAAAGCTGGGACACTCCCTGGCTCGCTCCGTCCGATCCTGGAACCCGTTGCATAACCATGGCTCGCTCCGTCTCGCTGGAGATTTTTGCGAAAAGAAAGGGTGAACCGAACTTCTCAACAGTTCCATCTTGTGAGGTTGATGTAACAAACAACCAAGAAACACTAATATAGTGGTAACCAGAAACACTGTATAGTGGTTCTATTGAATTCTATTGTGACCACTTTCTTGGTGGTAAGCTCACCGGTTTCTGCAATCCACCCAGAAAGCCTTTGCAGGTTTTCCACTGGTTATAGGGAAGTGTTTTCCTATGTGTTTTTTCTGCTTAAGTTGTGGCAAGCTGAGATGTTGTCTTTTGCGGGACAACCATGTCGCCTGTTGGAGGTCGAACCCAAAGGCAAAAGGCCAAGATCCCAGAGGCCAGAGGCTGCGATTGTTTTCACACAACTATAGGGAGAAATTGACAACAGGCGTTCTGCCTTCCAAAACGGCTGCCCCTGCCTCACCCGCCTCACAATCCTACGAAGCCATGGTAGACCGCAACCCGTCAAGCGGCATGCGGTGGAGGTTCTTCATGGCCCCATCCTGCCAGAAAACGACGCCGGATACATCATAGCGTGCGGTTCGGAGTTGGGTGCTATCCATGGAGGTTGGTTGTCGGGGTGCCCCTGTCACATCCACTTACTGGATGGGACAAAACACCACCCCGACACGTGACTTGTGACTCCCGGGTCCTGGATGTCTCTTCTGTATTGTTTTCTTGGAGCACACTTGGCACCACAAGTGTTCAGGTAGTTCGTCAGTGAGTCGGTTCAATCCCTGGACTGCAGGTCCTTAGTTTTGACCCACATACAGCCCATACATGTCATGTCCCCTGTACTCAACCTCATCCCTTCCAAAAGCACTCCCCAAAAAAAGAACCAACCCCCCCAAACATCCATATCCCAACGGAGGTTGAAGAACCCTAGGCGTTCGAGTGACTATCGCATTATAGGTACCTCAGTATAGGGTCCTTTTTCATCCCTTTTCAGGTCACAAGAAACCTCAACTCGGTCATTCCATGTCTCTCTTCGCCACGTCACCACGTCGCCTCTTCCCCGGGTCTTCCTCGTCCCCGCGCCTCTTCGCTCTGCTCGGGGATGAGGTTCACGCGGAACCTGCGGCGGCGTCACGTCCGAGAAG
>CAXIVM010000876.1:0-23000 GCA_964035705.1 Porites rus
ATACACAAACATATTTATATATATATATGTATATGATAGCCCCCACCCCTCATCACCCCCCAAAAAAAATCAAAACATTTATGATCGTTGTTCTGAGTGTCCAAATGATTTTGCATCATTATTGTGTTCCAAAATGTCTGCATGCTTGGCTCTCGGCTTCTTGAAAGGATTTCCTCTAAGACAAAAGGAATCTCTTTGGGGTCCCAGCAATTGTGTACCACGTCCTCTTTTATATGGAAGGACGTTCCTTCAAAGGCAAGGTGTCTCCCGGTTTAAAATCGTTCAATTGAAGTGACATGTTTTGTCAAACACAGGAGAAGAACTACTCAAAAGTCAAAAACAAAACTGCTTGAAGATCATTGTTTACGAAGGACAGGAACTCCTTTTGAGATTCAAGTAATCCACTAACCACAGCACCCTCAAAATGATAGGAATCGCTTTGGTTTCCCTGAATTTGCATGCTAAAGACTTTGCTCTTGACTCTTGACTAGCAATGGATTGCCATCCTGCATCCACATCGCATCTTTACAAGCGCCTCTCCCTGGTGCAAGGAATGTTCGGTTCTTTGAACACCGAATCCTTTGTGAATGTTTCTTCTGATGAGGGACTCACCCTGTCTGAGCATAACATTTCCATTTGTATGCTCCTGCATTCTCGTATATATTCAATTCTTCAACAAAGCTGTCCCTGCAAAACATGTGCCCCCTACAAGCGTTGAGGGTAACATTGCTGGAAGACACCTGAATGTTAATTGGTTGTCCAAATGTAAGTCTTTCTAGCAAAGTTGACTGGGATTTAGGTTTGTTCATGTGGGTTGGACACCTGACAAGCTTCTTCGAAAACAAGTTGTCATTATTGACAAGAAGGTTTGCATGATCAGTCTTTGACAGGTTGCAGGATCCAAAATCCTTTGACAGGGACGAGTCTCAATCTTAGTCTTATGAATACCTTGATTCAAAAAGTCAATATGGTTAGGCAATGTTCCGTAAAGGTTTCCATCAACAATACTTTGACCTTTCCAGGGTGGAAACCACTTTCAGAGGAAAGGCTCTTTCAATGCAAAAAGGAGACTATCATGATGATACAAGGTGAGGCCGCTGAGGCCTTCACAAGAAGTAAGATTGCACACAACTCTTGTAAGGAATCTTGCTTCCGACTTAGAGAATTCCAGAAGATTTTAAACCATGATACATTATAACATTTGCTGGAAGTAAGACGTATATAGCAAGATTGCACAAAGCTCTCCTAGATAATCTTATATACTTCCTATTTTCTGGGATTCTCAACAAGAGTTCTGTGCAATCGTACTTCCTACTTCCCCAAACTCTTAAAATGTTTTAATTTGTTCTAGGATTCTCGAAGTACGGACCCTGGGATCCTACTTAGCAATGTGTATACATACATATATATATATAGTATATGGTATGCCGTTCGCCACAATGATGCGACCAAAATGCTCACCAAATGTCGTTTCTTGAGGTGGTATTCTCTCTCGCGATCAGTCTGTATATATACACACGTCTCTATGTACTGACCACTGCTCACCATCGGTTCATTGAAATTGTGAGCGAAGTGCCTCAGATCTCAGAAACTAACCCTATTCTGCCAAGTCACATTTGTTGGAGACTCCAGACTCTTGCTTGATCAAGCCTGACAATTTACACGTGAGACTCGTCATTCTTCTCAAACTCCCCTTGTCTGGTCAGTGCGCGTCTGCCAGCTGTTGTTTGGAAAGTGAAGGATCGTTGGCTGCTCTGCGTCTTCCTGGAGAGCCGTCCTCGTTCAAGCAACACAAACATGGTGGAAGATTGCAGTTTGTACGAGGCCAGGTAGTGTGCAGCACCAACCCAAACAATTCACCATTGATATCACGCACAGGAAGAAACGCAAGATTCCGGCGACACATGGCTCACTGCCACCATGCCAATTGTGCAGGTTAATTCGATTAATTCAAGTAAAAAACAAATCAGTGCCTGCGACCAGCTGTACCCTACCTCAAACGTGTATGTGGGACTGTCGAAACTGCATGGCGGTACAATTAGACTCCGAAAGGTAAACCAATGTTTTGGTGCCATACACATCCAAAGCACCAACTAGCAAAGCTCATTTTCGTAGAACAAGTTCCTATCTGGTTGGCAAATCAAAATAGTGCCACTTGGGACAAAGGCCAAGTCTACAAAAACAATTTTGACCTTGTCACCAGAGTCCAAACAATATTCCACTGTCCAACTCTGTGGGAAGGTGGGCGCTGGCACGGAGAAATCAAACGTGAAGCTTCGGAGCTGAGGACGTGAAGCTTACTCCCATTCAACGGAGGCACTTTGTACACATTCAAAACGGCTGGACCTCAGGAGGCAAAAACAAACGGGCGGCACGCAGAACTAGCTTTGATCCTAGTTGCAATCGAACCATTTGCAATTTTGTCCAACGCAAAAGAATACTAGAAGTGCTGGATATGATGCGGTAGGCAACAATTTCAACTGAGCTGGCCAGCTCAAGTTCTTGACCATCTGTGATGCGGTCGGCAAGAATCTCCTTGTCCTTGATCTTCCTGTAGACTAGGGATGGGCCGAGAAATACAAAACCTTTTGCTGACACACTGTAGATATCTTTGCTCTGTGAGGGTTGCTGAAATATTGCAATATCGAAGAATAAGAGAATAAAACATATTGACAATCCTTCAAGAAAGCAATCTAAATACCCAAATGTTTGAGGCCTTGGCGAAATGCAACTTTCCCTCAAGGAACGGAAGAGGCTCGGGGAATGATGACAATACTTCATTCGAGGAACACCTTTACCCAGAAGGATACTTGACTTCTACAACATATGGAGGTCTTGGATGAGGGGAAATTGACAGAGGGTGAGGAGGCGTTAGCTTTGTAAACGGTAAATGAGGAAGGCCTCTATACAAAGGACACCATCATTCTAAGGATGACAAGCCTGCAAAGAAGCAGTATCTTCATAGAGACTGTAAAAAACAATGTGTCAGTCGGATCATATCAGACACATGTTTTCGGAGGTTTGACAGCAGCAAAATGCATCAAGCACATACCTTTTCCAAGCGGTAACAGTTAACAATCTTACGTGAGTAAGAAAAAAGGAGACTTGACTTGGCAAAGAAAAAACTTAGGGGTTCTGCAAAGGAAAGTGTCTTTTGCAAAGCGGATGCACTTACGTAGGATGATCAATTTCATTATATAAGGAGACACTTTATCTCAAGGATATTTGTTTTTGCGTAGGGCGCGCAGCAGGTTCTTTGATCCATAAAAGGGGTCTCGCGTCGACACTGCGTTTTCACAGCTTGGTTTGTGCTATGCTGACTTCCTAACTTGAGTGGTTTCGAGGTTTTCCTCTGCACTCCCCCTTCAGGCATATGCCTGAACTTGAAAAAGGTCAGCCTGTAGCTCAAGACCCTCGTTCACATGTCGTAGCCGTCAAACTGGTCCTCATAATCTTCGCCTGAGGGCCTGCGGCGGACTTCTTCTCGCACGCCAACCAGATCCAACCACCGAGCTGGGGCGGTTCATCTGCCTCGGTAAGTGCATAGTATGCATTCGCTGCTTCCTGCGTAGGGCCACCTGGAAGTCCCGGCAGCATGGTGTACCCGTCCATGGCAGCTGTTATAGCCCCGCCGCGGTCATCTGAGTTGCCTCGCACATAGCCACCACGATGCACTGGTGCAACCATCGATTGGTCACTTGCATGACTTCCATCTCGGACCCTCGTTGACTCTGGCGTAGAGTAGTTGGTTGTGGTAGTCGGTGGTACAGGCGGTTTCCAACCTGTACCCAGTAGATAGGTTCTCCTCCTGGAGCTGCATCCCAGTCCATGTTTGAGTTGGACAGTGCTTCCAGGACCTCGCGAAGTCCATCCGGCGCATTTGCCCATCTCTCTGCAGGAGGCATTGGAGGAGGTGGCTTCGAGATAGTCTTTGAGGTCGGGCCAGTCTGTCTGAGCTGCCAATTGGTGGCTGATGGTATGGTGGGTGCCACCATGGCTCACGAGGCCATGCTCTTGGCGGGTAGGCCAGTGCTCTCAGTGCACGCGCCACGGGCTTCGCATCGCATGCGTGGGAGCCTCTTGACAGGCTACTCGCCGCGTGAGTGAGAGGGGCACTTCCCGCGGCAGGTTCATTTTGGACCCTTCCGTCTTCTTGGTCGGTTCCAATCTTATTGGTTCTTTTTTCCACCGTATGGGTTGATTTGGGGCCCTCACACCGCCGTCACTCGTGGCCTTTGGAGCCATGCCCCCCGGGGATGGTTCATCTTCCCTATCCCATCTTTTCGTGATCTTTCTCAACAGCATTGCACCTACAGCCATGAGTGTTGCCGCTGCGAGATCCACCATTTGCGACTCTGCATCGCGCCTTGCAAACAGCAGCGCTGCCACCGCCACCGCCAACGCACCCTTGAGAATGGTGTAGTCGTCAGCAGCCTCATCGCGGCTCCTCCAAAGCAGGCATTGCTCCTGACATCATGCCAATCGCTCCCGCGTTGCCGCTGTAGTTGCCGTAGTAGGCGCAGTCAACGCTTTGCGCAAGCCGGCCTTTTCCGTGAGCCCTCCGGGTTGAAATTGCTTCAACACCTCGAGCATGATGGCTCCTGCCGTCAGTTTCCTCGAAGCGATGATCTTTGAGTTGAGTGACTGAGGAAGGGATGCAAGAAGAGGCTGTCACGCGACCTTCCAATCTTGAATGGTTTGGTCGAGTCGGAGTGTCCACAGTCAGTCTTGTCAATGGGTCAGAGGCCAGCCAGGTTTTATAGGCCTCGCCAACTTCTGCCATAAGGTCTGACCACCACCTGCCGGCGCCGGTGCTGACATCAACGGGGCAACCTCAGCGATCCAATCGCCACAGCGAAGTGGAGCCTGATGGGATCCTTCTTCCGGCAGCTTCGGTAGGACAACTGCAACTGCACAAAGATCATCTCGTCCTTCATCAGCCCCATCAACCTTCGCCTGTTGGACATGCGCTGCTTGTGTCAACGGTGGAGGTGGCGGAGGAACGGCCCCACCACCCCTCCCCTCTGCGCCGCGTGATCTCCCCTGACGCAGCTTGTCATTCAACTCCGATGCCCACCTCGGTGTCGACAAAGCCTCACCACCACCACGCCGCTCATGTTCTTGCAGGCGCCCACGACGAATCTGAATCAGCTGTTGCTCCAACCACTGGATTCGAGCCGCTTGGAAACTTCCTTGCGTTCCTCCACCAGGACCGTATTCACCTTCATTGACCAAGTCCCAGCTAGGGTTGGCAATTTGGCTCAAAGCACTGCGTGGGCGTTCACTTTGAGCCACTCGGCTGCACCACCCAAGTTGTTCCAGTCATGCTCGCCCCTGCCACCCTTACACCTTAGTGCTCGATCATGTCGGGGATACACCCCGCCTTCGCGTTCTGCAGCATCTTGTAGATGAAGTTCACGTTGACCGCCTCCATCTCGGCGCCCATGCTCACATGGATCATCTTGTGATGACCCATAGGCCTTCACACAGTTGGTCCAGCAGCCAATACTCGTTCCAGGCTCTGGCTATGCGTTCGTTTCCCACTGGGTTTTTCGGGCCACGGCCTGAGAGGAGGGTCAACCACTTGAGGATGAGAACTCTTGGAGAGCCGGGTGCCTGAAGCTCTTGGAGATAGGACCTGAACGTGAGCATGTGGAAGTTCACGACCCCGGATCTGGTCCTCATTTGATGGAGGAGTTTATGGTGGGTAGTTCCACCTGGTGTTCGACGATTCGGATCAAGTTCCATCGGGGTGAACATCTATATGATGTTCCCGCTGTTCAGGGTTTGAAGTGTGACTTGGGTTTTGCTTTTTGGAGCTTATCATGTAGCTATTCAAAGTCTAAAGCTCAGCAAGCTCAACTGCTTCTGAGCCAGTATTGTTGTTAGCGCTGCCTTAGCGCGCAGAGCGGCAGATGTTTTTCTTCTGCCACCTGAGTCATCTTTTAAGCTGTATGCTCGCTATAGCTGTTTGAGTTGAGCCACCTACACCCAATGCATATAAACATAACTGTCTGTGTGAAGGGTCACTTTTGCAAAAGTATATGCTTTTGCGCACTGCGCGTTAGTTGTTTGAGTTGGGCGTTGCGTACAAACTTAAAACCTGTGTGTGTGTGAAGGGTCGCTCTTTTGTCCACTGTGTGTTTTCGGTCGTATTGGCCCTCCTTTACATGTCAAAGACTATGGACCACAAACCAGCTGATTAAAGGTGGATTACATGGCTTGCAGTTTTTACACACAAACCGACAAACCGATGAACACTTCAGTGGACAAAAAGGACGACGGAAACAATTTCCGTGAGAGTTCGAACTTCGCACTGCCGTTTCCCACAGCCTTTTTGAACACACTTGCATCATGACTCCAGTCCAAGTCTTCAAGTGACTAGACGGAACGCTTTTGTAGAGCTCACTTGGGCCACGCTTCACAAAACTAGTCACAGCAGTTTGGAAGAGTTCTAAGTTCTAGGACACTTCGAGCCTGACGCGCGCAAGCGCTACATTTTACTCATGTTCTTTTCTCGCCATTCTTGGTGGGCTGTGAGCTCTACATGCCATGCTGGCCGCGAGACTCGGGAGGAGGCCGGTTTACCCCTCCTCCTCCTCCTCCATCTCCTCACAGAGGTCATCTTCATTCCCCTCTTCCTCCTCCCCTTCAGCATTCTCATCACCCATCGCTCCAAGCGGTTCAGACTGGTCCGGCTTGCATTCACTGGAATAAAGGCGACGAGCTTCTGCCAGCATCCTGTCCTCACCGAAGTTTGTTACTCCGGTCGTTCGAACGAGGTCTCAACAAACAAGACATTCAATCATCATCGCACCGAAACAAGCCTTCAAGTTCTCAGCTGCTTGAACATCCCCATGGGTTCTCACCAGTTCAGATCGAATGGACACCTGAGATACTAAAGAACTTGCGGATACTTGCGGAACATGTCAAACAATGTGGAACATGTCGAACTTGCGGAACTTGAGAACCTTGAGACGTGGAACCACCTAAACACATGCCGGCCGAAAGGCTGCGATCTGCTCTTGGACTTCTTCCGCAAGGCTCGGATCATGATGCATCTGAGTTGGGAAGCTGGTTGAAGAAGGGAAACTGGTGTTTTGTGAACAAATCCCAATTGGGCTCAATTCTCGATAGGACAAGGGGGCAAAAGAACTTGTTTGTTCTTCAACTTGAAGCACCAGGTCCCGTTCTTGTAGCGGCTCTTTGAAATCCCAAGAGACTCCGGCTTTTTCTTTGGGGCGATGTCATCACTGGTCGCTGCGGCAGGGCGTTTCAACACAGTTTTCGCTCTTGGTTCCACTTTTGGTTCCTCTTTTGGTTCCTCATTCTGCATTTTCATAGGCAAGACCTTTTTCGCATCAGCTTTCGGTTTTGGTTTTGCATCAGCTTTCCCTTTGGGTGCCCCCTTGGACTTAGGAGCCAACTTAGGTTTGGCCTTTGGCTTTGGCGCAGGAGTCGATCCCTGACCATCACCATCGTCCGAAATGGCTTCAACTGATGCTAGCACCATGAGATCAAAAAAATCCCTGCACCATAGCTTGACACGAAATGCTGACTCGAAATGTCCTCTGACACGCACAGGCAGCGCTTATCCATGATGAATTTGGTGGGGTTTCTCAGAGTGTTTCAGAGAGCGTCCCTATTCATCTCTTTTCCACCAACCACGTCACATCGGTTTGCGTCACTATGTGGTTCAGAAACTGCTGCGCACGTTTGCCCAAAATTTGGGGCATTCATTGGGCCAGTTGTTGCATGGACCACAGAACTGACGATACGATCTACAGTTACAATTGAAAAATCGAAAACGCGAAGTCGATGTAGATCATATGCTATAACTGGCGCCAAGCCTACACACCCCAAAACCTCGCTAGGATAATTGTCAGGCCAGCTTTTTGGCTGAGCCCGCTTCAACCAACAGACTGCCCAGGATGTAGAGCTTCGGCTTCAATGGTGTAATAACCGCCGGCACTTCCTCCCCGATTTTTACCTCGAGGGATGCTCAAAAAGCTGTTTGGAATTGAAAGAAGATGCAAGCATGGTTTGTCTCAGCTATGCAAATTAGAAACTGATAACTGGAACTAGAACTGTCAGTGTTGAATCTCGAACTCACATTTTCTCCAAAACAGTGACACCCCGCCTCCCACAGCACTTTGAAATGCTCAGACGAAGGAAGGTCGAGATATTTCCCATGCCAGAGTGCACCAAATGTGCTTGAACGAAGCTGCATGCGGTCCACTTCGGCCTGAACGCGTTGACCTTCTCGGCTGGACTCAGGATGTCTCGATATTGCAATATGGTTTGGTTGCCATCAGCTCCAACCTGGACAGGTCAAGCCCCCAGAGTTGATCAATCAGAACAGTTCATGGTTGCAACAACTAACAGATTGTTCTGTTGGCGAAGCCTCCATGGAAGCATTATCTTTGGTCGCTAAGAACCGGCCTTGCTTTTCGCTCGGACCGAATGATCCACCACGCGAACTTCCGTGATCCCCTTGCTTTTTGTTATATGGCACATCACATCGGCGATGGTCATCACCTCCTTCGAGCCGTCCTTCACCAAGGCCACGAAGTTGGAGTCCTTCTCATGGTATGAGGCCAATGCATTGGACAGAGTCGCAAGGGCTCCTGTGAAAGTTGGTGGTGGCTGAATAGTTCGGATAGTTGGGATAGTTGGATACTTGGGTTGGGCTAGTTGAGCTCAGTTATTTTGCACCCCCTGTTTGCCACCGCTCCTGAAGACACTTCACAGAAGGAGCCGATGTTGAAACCAAAAAGTTCTCCATGCGAAAGTGTGATAGCAGAAGTTGTGCGATTCAGGAGGTACAACTCTCCGGCGCTGAGCAGTGCAATATGTAGGTTCGGCTCTCGAGAAAGCGGCGCACAGGCGTCCACCCTCGGCTACCGCTGGAGGAGCACCCAGCTTCGGGCCATGGTGTTGGTGCGATGACATGACAGTAGGCCACATGAAACATCAATGGTTGTTACTTTGGTTGTTATAAGGCCTAGGGGCGTGTGAGATGCATCGAAGTCAGACACAGAGATCCCAGCCAACGAGAAATTCTTCTTCGCATTCTGAATGGTTTCCCCATCCCAATCAGGGGATGCCAGGGTGCGATCTGGCGTTGCCATTGTAGTCGTAGCAGGTGTGCTAGCGCTAGTCGGTGTTGCACCTGATGCGTGGGCCGCCAAAGCCTTCGACAGCTCAATCTCCTCCTCAAGCGAGTTCACCAGCTTTTGCAGCTGCTCTTTGTGGGTGTTCTGATACTTGGTAGTGACAAGGTCAGGGATCCTTAACTGGTAAGTGTGTCAAGAAGTCAAATGTCCCATAGAAACCAAAGGTTCTAAGTCCGGTTTGACGTGTGGAATACTACTTGCTAGGGTGGGGTCGTCTTCCGAAAAGGCGGTGTCAAAACAACAGCTTACTGAATTAAACTTCTAAATGTCTTCATTTTCCATCCACCACCGAGATGACATCCAGGCCCGGCAACTCCACGGAAAACCTGAAGCAAACAGTAACGATTTGTTTGAAAGATGTGGGCCTCTAGCTCATAACAGGCCTGCGAACAAAACATTGCTTTTGAGCCCAGTAGCTTTTCAGCAGGGCAGCTTTTTGGCCCAGCCAGGTCGCACTTGTCCCACCATTGCGACACAACACGCCCCATCACAGTATCTCTGCAGGAGTCCATCCAGGGATCATCGTCGTGGTAGATGCCAAGAAATCGAACGTCCAGGCCCTTTTTGTGGTCGCCGCTGAACAAGTGATCTTTGTGCATTTCCCAACACGCACCACTCCACTCATTGAACCTGGTGCGGGTGAGTGCACTGGTTCTCTTAGAGCAAGTTGAGGCGCTAAATCTTGTAGCAACAAACCCTTCAATTTGAGTTTGGACCGGACAGGGTTGGGTGGGGTGCCCATGTCTATCTAGCAAGCCCGCCTTGATGGCAGCAAGTCGACCACCAAGAGATTCCGCTGTACCTTCGCGGTGTCTGCAAGGCCCTGAATCAACTGCTCTAAGATAGATCTGGTAGCAGTGATCCCACGCTGCCATTGGCTTTTGGGTTTTGAACTTGTTTCTATTCTGTCTGGATTCGATGAACAATTATTGAACATGTGATTTAGTCCCCGAAACTGGCCATGAATTAAGGACCAACTTTTTTCCGAGCACTTTCACCACACAAAAATGGTGGGAATTGGTGGTCCGGGACCTCCTCACCACTTTGAGATCCAGCGTGTGTGTGACTCAGGCTGGTAGTTGAATCCTGCGGCGCTTATCTTTACTTTCAACATTTTTTTGACCCCCGCAAGTCCGGGGTCTTCCTACAAAAACATGCATTTCAGGTCTGTCGAGCCGGACTTGTGGGGGTCAATCCAAGTGGAAACTTGCAACTGGGAGCGGTCGCTTCCGGGGGTTCTCGCGCAGGTATCCGCAGGGAAAACATCAACGACTCTTTTTGGAGAAAAAAGGCTATGTTCCAGAAGATGATGATGTTGTGATCAGGACTTCTCATGCAATTATTCTGCCCAGCTCTCCCGTCAAACCAACCTGCAGGACTAAGCAGTTCCTGAGCGACCCGGCATTTCTGGATGAAAAGCCACTCCTCTTCTTGCCAGCCTCCGTGGTGAGGGGTTGTCTAGGAGACCGCCCACCAGGCGGGGATTCAATGACATGTTTGAAAGACTGTTTTTTCTCACCTCTTCTTTGATTTTCGTGGCCAGTAAAAGTCAAAACCTCCAGTCTTCTTGGAGCCCGCTGTGAACACCGAGTCAGATGAGAACAAGACATATCGCAAATTCGCTGCCCTCATGCGTTCACACCTGAGAAGCTTGAAACTGAACCGTGTTCGATATCATCCATGGGTCCTACCCTAGGATCTGAGCCCTACCACATGCATGAAGCTGCTGATGCCCTTGAACTTCTCTCCATGGGTTCTTCCCAGCATGAGCCCTTGGGAGATGCAAGCTGGCAGGGCCCTGAGCATTTGTGGTCTGAGCCCAATAGAAGTCTTTCTTCTACTTTGTTTTTGAATTGCAGGGCCCTTCCTCACAGGGGCGGCGCCGCTGTTGCTTATCCTCCTGGCCTCGCGCAAGACTTGGAAGCTGCAGCGGCCTCAGGATAGTTGATCGGTTCAACCCAAAGCCAGAATGGACACTTAATCTCAAAAAAGAGTTTGCTTGCGTTCAAAAAGGTTATACTATACATACTATTTGGTTTTGAGGAGGGGCGCAAATATTGACGCCGGCCAAGGCGCCAAACCCATTGAGACTTGCGCGGGAGCAACCGGTTCGTGGTGAGAGGCAACGATTTGCAAGAGCCCGTTACCAGCAGGCCCTCTACACAGCAGCTGCTCATCTTTGGACCCACGGTCACGCCAAGCGCTTTTAAAACTGATTTCGGACGCAGTGAAGCGATCGCATTCGCTCACGTGAGGCGGCTGTAGGGGAGCGCAGTCGCAGTTTGCAATGTGCACCAGCTAGTGTTTCAATAGTGAAAGAAACTGTTGTTAGTTGATTTGTGCAGATCCTGGTGGAATCATTTGTGTTTTTGTGAACTGGCTTTCAAGCTGTGTCGGGTCGCTTGTGGCTCCTTGCATTTCATCTTGTGCGGAGCAATGCTGGTGCAGTTTGGGGTGACAATGAATCCATTGTCTTCTTTTGCAGTGGTGTTGGCTGCAGTGATGGAAGAAGTTTGTGCAGCGGGGGGCTCCAACAAAAACATGGTCTAGCCAAGAGGGGTTGTTTGTGCTTAGCGGGGACGCATACCGGCACAAAGTGATTGTGTTCATGAATCCCGGGTTCAAAAACAAAATCATATATCTTTAGTCTGTGGAATGCGGGGCTGACCACCAGGTGTTTGTGCTTAGCGGGGATGCAATCCGGCACAAACCAGGTTTGGAAACTGGTTGGTCTTTTTGTGAAGAATGGAGCCCCTCAATGTTGGGAGACCATCATGAGCCCCAAACGGGCCTTTGACCCACCACTCATGTTTGCGCAGAACCCAGTCGCAATCCGGCGCAACATGTGTCTTGGACCATTGCATTCGGCACAAAGTGGGGTTGGACAGTGAGTGCTCGGCACAACAACCTCCTTTCCACAAGTGGACTCGGCGCAAAATCACTGTCCCAAAACCTCCCTCGGCACAAATTGCCATGCCCCACATTCACCGTTCCCCCTTCTTTCTCCTGTGCTCCCGAGCCGACTGCCAGGTTCAGGATGCCTCCTAAAGGGGCGAAGCGGAAGGTATCGGTGGATGGAAGTGGAAAGAAACGGAAGACCGACATGACAAGTTTGCCACCTGATGCCCTAGCCAAGCCACACATGAAGCTCTTTGACCAGTGGGCGTACCATTGCAAGCACTTTATAGTGAAAGCCTCTTTGATATCCAACCTCATGTCTTCAACTTCTAACCGCTTCGAAGTTCAATGTACCAATGACTCAGCTGTGCATTCTGTGCAAGGCAACAAAATGCGCTTGGCAAGAACACGTGCTTGGACTCTATCTTGACACAGAAGCTGTCTGACAAGGCATGTGCGTAGCTAGTGTAAAGCGTTTGCGGGTGATATTTTGCGCAGCCAGATCAACTGACCATTCCATGGCAGGATACTGCAACTTCTTTTTACAAGTGGATGGAGGAAACATTCCCGCCTGATCCCAGTGTGCAACTGGCTTAGCGAAGTGAAGCGGGTCAATGACCCACCCACATGTTTTGCGTTCGGTTGGTTGCAGGTCCTATGTCACCAGCTCAGAGATTGAGAAACCGGGCGCCTTCATTGTGCGGCCGTGGATGCTGCCGCACAGACTGGACTATGGACTCCGTGGAACAGCGGATTCGGTTGGGCCCTCAATTGAAATTCCTTTCTTGCGTCGCACATTGCTGCGCATTCTTGAGGAGCAACAACATGCCATACGCCCGTGCATCCTCCTGAACTCCTTTCAAACGAACCCGGACCTGCCCGGAGTCGAAAAGCTCTGCGGCTGCCTCGTTGATGCAAAATGGTTGAGCCAGGGCAACCCAATGTCAATGCCCTTGGCAGACATTGGCTGCGAGGATGACAACCTTGCAGGAATCCAACGCCTTTTCATGGTGAAGGGTTGGAACAGGTCCATTTGCATGCTGGGCATCTTGTTGGCAGCGTGGGAGAATGAAGAGATCCTGCAGGCCCGGCTGATGGCCAGGTGAGTTCAATTTAGGAAAGCGTCCTGGCAGGAGATTCCAGCTGATGTGAAGCAGTGTCTTGGCAGTTGGTTCCTGATGGTGGGAGGCAAGCCACAGCAGTTGATTCGAGGTTTTTGAGTACCATCTATGTGACTGCTGTGAATCCGGACATCGGCCACGAATCGGGACATCGGCCAGATCGTCTCAACGAATCGAGGAGCTGTGCTCCTAGCTTGTTTTTGCCAATTCTTTTGCCATTGTCTTCAGGAGTGACAGCCCAGTCTTCAAATCTACGTCGCAGACCGAACGCGTTCAACCTGTTATTTCAGCTGCAGCTGCTTGAAAAGAGCGGGCTCAGTCAAGAGCAATCTATCAGAAACTTGGTGGCTGGGCAATGGTGCCAGGATCCCTGCTGTCCATTGTTTGCCTCATGTGCCAGGCCCAGGAGAGCATCGCCAAGTTTGCGTCGGCGTACTGCGTCGGCGCCAAAGAGTCCGAGGCTGCAATAAACCTATTGAAGAAGATCCCACCGTGCGTCACATCCAAGCTCACAGATTTGGTGAGGCCCACTGATTTGCTTTGCAGCTGTCTCGTTTCAATGTGTTTCAATTGTGCACCTCTTGAGTCTTGCGCCTGGACGTGCCAGACAGCATACGACGCCGCGCTTTGTCACGCATGACGCGTTAGCGTCCGGCGTCCTGAATGACCTGCAGTCAAGTGGGTGCGGGGGTCTCCTTCCTTGGAAGAGTGAGTTGACAAACAACCTTCGGATCCTCCAACTGACAGTGCTGCGGATGGAGAGGGACTGGACAAGCTTGGCAGCGAAGATGCGAAAACCCTGGGGGAGCAAAGAACTGGTTTCTAGGCAAAAGAAACGTCAAGTTTCTTCGAGTGAGCTTTGACAAATGGTTTCGTCAAGTATCGACTAAAACCAAGACTGGTTGAGAGGCCATAGAAGGGCGCAGGCAAGAAAATTATCAATTTGATTCGACAGCTTCTCAATTTTGGGAATCATCAAAACGTGTCAAGGTTCAATCGCGAATTGCAAGCCTACCGATCCACCTTAGGAATCTCTGCAGCGGGTGTGCGCAGCCTTCATCTCGTGCCAAGATGAATATCAGAAGCTAGTGCCACAGGCCTACTTCGATTCCACCATGCCAGATATCCACAAAGCGTCCCTCAATAAGAAATGAAATAGGGTAGCGCAAGGTTTGAAACCGGCCAACCATGGCCATGGCCATGTTTGTCCTTGGTGGTCATGTTTGTGGCCTTGTTTGTCCTTTATCTTTCACAGTCAGTTGTAAAACATGAGCCTGATACAAGGTTCCTACTTCGCCATGGAGATCAAGATTTGACTTGAAGCGACTCTTCCACCCTTTGATGTTTCCAAAATCGGGATCTTCATGGGCGCTGTGCAGAAATGGGCTTCACAGGCCCCTTGGAAAGAGATCACATTACATGTTCGTCAAGCCCCAATGGATTTCCCAACCTCTTGGACCCAAGCTGCCCGCTCCTGCAATGAGGTTGACGCCGCAAACAATGCACGAGCGGCCGAGTCCTTCAGATGCATCAAGATGCAGTGAAACATTGCTCATTGCGCTCCAAGGGCGGTCAAAAGGTCTTTGTTGGCTGACTGCCAAAACCGACAAACCGACAGCAACACAGTGCAAATTGTTCTTAGGCTGACAGCTCAGCTCCAGCAAACTACGTGGCAACAAACCGAGCTTAAGGTTGCAGCTGATGTGGTGAAACTTCGGGATTGGATGAGACAATTTCGGGCCTTCTCATCGAAGCAGGCGTGTCACATATGAAACACAATGCATGCTTTTGAAAGTGAAATTCTATTTCAAGGGGGCTCCACTATAGGTGTTTGTTCCACTGTTTCTGAGGGAGCCCTGGACTACAAGTACTTGAATGACCGCTACGTGAAAGGCAAGAATGAGGTTGAAAAGTTCATGCAGAACCGCCATCGCTTCACTCGCCATCCCAGCATCGTCCTCGGCCACTCGAGCATTGTCTCGATGCAGGCCGACCTTGGACCAAACGGGCTTCTTGACCAACACATGGTTTTCGGGGGCGCGCGCCAACCTTATACCACATCAGTTAGATCTTCAGTTCACCTAAGGGTCACAATCCTTGTGCTGGATACCACCTTGTGGCCAACGAGTGTCTGGGCTTCTACAATTCAACCATCGTAGAATGTTGTAGTACGGTTTGCGAGGAATTTGAGGGATTGGGGAATCCGACCTGAGGAGCTTTGTCTATTGACGAGTGCGTGCAGTTGGCACAGTCAGTCTCTTCTGGAAATCCTGCTACACTAGCCTTCGTCCTTCTGCCGCAGTGGCATTCGTCCACCAGCCGCACTGTGGTGTTGACTCACCGCCGACTGATGGAAGACAAGATCCTTTCGAAACTAGTACGCGCTAGCAACCCTTCTTTTTTGATAGATTTCTTGAATTCTGTGGACAGCAGGCCCACCCTGTCTGTCTCCCCCAACTTCTCTGGCTGTGCCCCCGCACCAATGCAAGGCAAATGGACATCTTCGAGATCGCCTTGAACTTTTCGGACAGCGAACACCAAGGCGACAGGAGAAAGACTAGCCAACAGTGAGTCTTGGATGGTTTGGATAACTTTCTTTTCGTACATATATGTATAGTTCATTCAACACCCAAACATTTGGGGGAAGCTCTATGCAGGTTCTATCGTGTTGGACAAAAACCGTACAACCAGGGCCAAATCGTTTTTTCCGCATGAGGTGTGGCAGGGCTGTCTTCGGCCCACGTGACTTCAAGTGTTTGGAAGAAGAGCAAGGCTTTGCTTGGATCAATCTGGGATGTTCCTCGCGCGCGAGTGGGCGAGCTGGTCAACCCAGACCCGGACCGGCCGCTCGCTGCACACTTTCGTGTAGCTTGCTATCGCATGGAATATGTTTTTAGTTTCCGGTATGGGTTTGGGGAAGCTTTTTTATGTCGCCCAGTTCTTCTTCCCCAAACACTTTGCTCCACCTCCGTCAGAGCAAAGGTGCAGCACCAATCTCTGAACTTAGTCATGTATTGGACCTCTCTGCGCTTCTCTCGAGGACGGTTGGTGGAATCAGCAAAGAACTCAACCAGGCTTTGCCTGAAGTGGGCAGGGGTTGGGAGGGTTCGATGACGATTCCACCAAGTGCGGACCGTGTTGAAAAACGCATCCACGTCCTCATGGGAGTGCCCCGATGAGAGGAAGCACATGTTTGCTTTTCGGAGCCGTCGAAGAGCAACGAGGTAAGATAGGAACCTAAGTTGACCGTTGTTCTCTACCTCCTTCGATGCGTTGTCCGCCTGAAGCGAAAATTCAACGCGGGAGAGGTCTGTTTCTTTGGCCAAACTTGTAAGTGCAGTTGCCAAGATCTCTGTGGTCCTGCTGCTGTTGCTTGTATGGTTGTGAGGGCTGAGTGCAATGTTCACGCTGTACCCGTGAATCACCAGAGCGGTGTGGGCCAGTCGCGGTTTGTTGAACGATGCGAACTCCTTCGCATATAGCTCTGGTGCCTTTGGCCACCCGTGCTTTTGCTGATCCATCGAGTCTAATATTCCGCAGATCTTGTAGGAGGAGCCGTTCAAAGCGCAAACTCTGCTCTCGGCGCGCCAACTCCAATATACTTGCCGGTCCCTCCGCTGGCGGTCGAGATGGCGCATCAGGATGCCATGTTGGGCCCTCCGGGCCGGGGGGCAGCGCCCCAACTGCTTTATCAGCAGTCTGTGTCTCACGCATTGGCCGCATTTTGTATGATGCGAAAAGAAGCGAATGCGGAGCTTCGCTTCAAAATCAGTCATCCACACCTAAGCCCAAGCAAAACGAAAATGGCACGCGCTACCTGTTACATTGTATTGAGCAAGCTTGGAGACGTATTTACCCAGAAAGCCAAGCGGCATTTGCAAAAAGCTCGCGTCCAATCTTGTGGTCTGGCAATTCAAGCTGGCACTGGCGGTGGTAGTCGGAGATGGTCCCGTACGGGAGATGCTTCATGGTCCTGCGGTCCAGGTCAGGTTTGTCTTGCCTATGCCTGCCTTGACGGGGACGCTTGTTACTGTTGATCCCATCAGGGATGGGTTCCGCAACTTCCAAGTAGAGCTTTGTCAAAAACTCATGCACGGCTTCCCGGGTAGCGCTAGCTGGCTTTGGTACCTTTTGTGTATAGCGCATGTCAAATGGACAAAATTCTGAGTTGGATGAAACCGCCTTGCGCAATGCAGTGAAGCGGGACTTCCCTACCCCCACCATCCTCATCCAAGCTTTGTTGCACACATTGTGGTTGAGGTACCGCAGGTGAATCTTGCCATGTCTCTTTGGTTGAGATTTCAACATGTTGAGCAAGAACTCATCCATCTCTAGCTTGGTGTACTTGCGAAGACGCTGCCGCAGAAGCAACAACTTCTCATAGAGGGGAGTGTGATCCAGGAAGGGCTTGAAGCATTTAGCTCTTTTGCACCCACACTTGGAAGCCAGAATCCGTTTGAGAATCTTTGGGCTGGCCGAAGTGTAACTATCCAACTTCCTCTTCTTGGATGGGATTGGATCTAGTCCGGGCACCACATGTTCAGCAACTACAACTTGGTCATCTTCTGCGTCACTCAAAACTCAAAGCAGTTACAGAAGGAAGGCTCATATCATCCAAGGACCCCACCTGGAGCCAACTCCAAAGATGTTGACCTTGCAGGCTGCCAGGCGAAAAGGTCCAAGTACGTCTTTTGTGTTTGGCCCTCAGCCGTTTGTCCGTTTTCATGTTTTTTCTAAAGAAAGTCTGGTGGATTGCGTTGCAGTTTGCGCGGCTTGCGATCAGTCCCAAGCTTGCAAAAAAAAGAAGCGCAGTTACCATTTGGAAGGAAACAACAGAGTTATCCCCGACTTCGATGAGGCGATGACCACTTGCCCAGGGATCTCAGCTTCACGACGCCACAAGCATGGGGATCCCAGATCGAAGAACTAAAACGATGCCAAGAATGTAAAGATGGTATACATCATGCGACTACAAGATGGTATACTTTCTTTTGCGCGTGCTTAGTGTGTTTCTTGATGTTTCAAAGATGCATAGCAAGACAACCCGTACAGCGCATGCAAGTTGCAACATACTCGATACAAACACTGCGGTGCATTGAGTGGTGTAATTCAACCACGAGACCTGCAGGCACACGTCTAGGATTTGGTTGTAAAACATGGTGGGACCACCGGGCCACAGCCTCACAAAGTCCATCAAGGAGAAAACCAATACGGTAGGTTTGGAAGGTTGCCTATAAAAAGGTTTGGGTTCACTGGGTTCCAAGACAGAAATTGCATTCCTCGCCTCGTAGAGAAGCCAGGTCCGTCGGCAAAGCGCTAAAAAGATTTGCGAAGGAAAGCATGCGTTCAAGGTAACAGAACAAAGTGAGCACATCAGATCTTTGTACAGTAAGTGATGCTGCGACCTGAAAGGTTTTTTCCCTGCGCTGCCTCTGGTGCAAACAAACTTACGCTAAGGTCCACCAACTTTGTCAAGACAAAGTATGAATTGCTAAAGCCCAGCCTTTTTGAACGGCCTTTACCGTTCTGGCCAGGATGTTGAGAGCAAAGTAGCACATCCATGGAATGACAACATTCCCTAGTGCATGGAGACGATCTTTCTGAAGCTCATCGCGCTTCTGGCTCAGCCACTTGTGCATTGGTGGCTTCAGAGATCCAGGCATCCAAGGTCTTTGGGTCAGACCCTTCAAGTCCTGCTCGTTGAGCATGGTCACGTTCTGCGACAGGCGCCGCGCCACGCATAAGTAGAGCAGAACATGAACTGCTTGCGTACGCTTGCTAGCTCTACACTATAGGCCTCCGCAAAGATGAAGTTTGGCCTGCAGATCAAGATGAAAACCCTTCGCCTCCAGACCTCAGCCGCAGGAAGACTGATAAGGAAAACAAGCCACAAGTATGCCACAAGTATATATTGTTTTTGTGTTCTGAGGGTTAAGCCTGGGCTCCCACTTGGTTGCCATTCACTGCACAGTACCGGATGATCAAGCGCCGGTCACGGGCTTCCTGGCACACACTGGGCACAGTTTACACGCTACACAAGAAGGGCAACACACACCTGGCCAACCATGGCTAGGTAATACATGATTGCGAGGCAATCGGCAGAGAGCACATGGCCGACGTTTTCCATCAACATGTATTTCCTCAGAAAACTGCAGAGTCTTGATGATTTTCCTTTTCTAAAGGACATTGATTAAGGAGTTGGCAATACAACATTTCCAAGTAACATGGTCTCACCACCCTCATCCCAGAAATGGATGCAGAGTGCGGTTCTCAGGTCGGACATCGCCAGCTTGTGTCCAGCCTTCGAGGCACCCTGCGCAAGAGCGACGGCGATGGAGACTCCGACGTTTGAAACTGGACAAACTCTTGACAGTAAGTGGCATATTGCAACTCCTGGCCTGACAAGGGAAGCCGCCAATTAGGCATTCAACAGGTTCGACCACTTGTGAAAGACTGAACTCTTCCACTTTTGAAAACAACTGGCCAGGGTCAGCAAGACCTTCGCGTTGTCGCATGCTGATGACATCTCGGCAGTATTCCGATTGTTCCACCTAGACGACGAAGTTCCAAACGTTGTTCAAACAGAAACTTGTGTTCTGAGATTTAGACATAGGCGACAACCCGCACCAGCCTTGGGAAAATGGGCATCAGGATTGACCAGAAAGTCGCCTTTTGGATTGAGCTCTGCGCCCATGCATTGCGAGGTCAAGGCCGAGCACGCCCGAAAATAGCGAGACGCATCGATGCTTCCCTTCCGCCTGGGGCCCAATGGAAACAGAGAGGGGTTAAAGTTTTGACCCACCCGGAGCCTGCTGTGGCAAGGTCACCCATGGACATATATTTTTTCGATGTTGTCACGCACTGCGTGAGGTACGGGGCTCGTCCAGCCAATCGGAAGCCCTGCCATTGTGGGTAAAGCAAACCAAGACAGGTTGACTCTTTTGGACTGAGGGTACAGTACGGATCACGGGAATAAAGTAGACTAGCTTTCACGCAGTCATGCGAATAGAGGGCCTGAAAGAAATTCTGCTGTTTCCGCTGTGACGAACCGTCCTTTCTGCTGTTTATATCGTTTGCAAGCAGCGGTGTACAGCTTGGAGTGGTAAACTTGGGTCGCAAAATCCTGGCCAAAATTTTGAGGGGCAGTCCAACGAATGGGTTCTAAAGCAGTAAAACTGCAGATGCACACAGAAAGAAACTGTCCCAAGCCCCCCTCACTGACAAATATTTCGTGTTGGCACACTGCGTTGCTCCGAAGCAACCTGAGGCCCGACGGCAGTGTAATTCACAACCAGCGAGAAAAAAGTTGTCAATGAATCCTGGGTGAACCGTGAACGGGAAGTTTTCCCAAGCACATGTGAATGTTCAGTTAAGGATGAAACGCAATGTTCCCCAATTGTGAACTTCAATGGGCCCCTCAACCAACGCAGTCTTGACCTTCGGCTTCTTGCCACGTGGTGGCACCTGGTGGAACACATGCAGTTTTGTTTAAATGGGTTGCTATTACGTCATATTTGTTTGAATGAACTAGATATGGGTTCAATCAAGCCACAAGTGTCACTGCAAGCTTTTGCGCTGGGAATTGCGGGAAGAACCATGGTGTGTAAGATCGAAAGCGCCCGTCCACATAGAATCCAAAAGGCGGAAGCCTTTTTTCTTTGACCTGGCCACAAGTGGTCAGGCAAATCCCCTTGATAGTTTTTCCTGTAGTAGTTTACCCTGCCTCCGGTTGTTGCCTAGGGTCTGACAGAACTCGCAAAACAAATTTGATTGTAAGCTTCAGGGCGCGACCGATCTGAAGCTTCTTCCTCTTCACCGCTCCTAATGGATCAGTTTGGTGAGCTAATGGAACTCTTTGTCTTGAATGGCTCAACCTTGCGCAAAGAACTCTGACTCACACAGGCTTCAAAGGCCCCCAGCTCCATATCACTCAGGTACTCAACGTCAACCACGGCCATGCCTCCCAAGGTGTGAAAGCAATCAAAGGATCAATGCCAACTGCAAAAAGCGGTTGAAACACCAACGCTTGCCAACATCAACTGCGAAAGAAACATTTTCCAGCCTCCAAGCAGTTCCAGGAGTTGCGAGCGAAGCACAATCTAACCTGTGAACCTGCCACCCCTGAATCACAGAGAACAAGTGACGCAGGCGCAGAACGACCAACACATGCGCAGACTTGTAACGCATGTTTTCAGTCAAACAGGTTGACACTTTTAGTAGCTCCTGCCAAAAGCACCCTGCATTTGCTCCGTTGGTCTTCAGCCAACGGGTTCACTGGGCATTTGACAGTGCAGCCAGCTGCTCTAGCTAGCAAGCAAACAACCCCACTGGCAAGTGCTATTGAGTACTCAGTGACTAGCCGCGAGCACATGCGATAAACCCCAGGAGGAAATTTCAATCTCTTTACTCAGTTAGAGTCGAAAGAAAATTCAGGCTATCGTCGCCATCCTGCAGCATATCCACAGCTTCAGCCATCACAAGAGCACACACTTCCAAAGACTTGATGGGGTACTCGATGGCATCAATGGATGTCATTCGCTTTGCCACCTTGGGGAAAAATATGAAACCGAACACACCAGTGCGCATGTTTGGGGCCCCAAACTGTTTTCAAGACAGCCAAGGCAAACTTAGTCTTCTCCGCCGAGTCCTCAATAACAATGCTCCCAACATCTCATACCATCAGGTTGAGAAGAATGTGGAGCAATCTTAGCTTGTCACAAGGGTTATGCCAAGGGGGTCACATCCTGTTTGTTCGGCCTGCCACCAATCAAAAAGCAAAGCAAATACTTCAACCTGTACACACCGTTGTGCCTGTGTTTCAAAGAGTTCCTGCTGCAAAGAATTTCGATACGCCTGGTACGTCCAAAGCAAACAAATTGGAACAGGTGTCAAAACACATAATGCCAGGGATAATCAGGCGCCGACCCTACGGCAAGGTGACTGGATGTCCTCCATGATGCAACGAGTCCTTGCGTCGCGATTGTAAAAAGCACTCCACACCATCGAGTTGGTGCTCCCAGCGAAGCTAAGTTGTGAACAGAGGTGTCCACTCGAAGATGGCATTCTGAAGAACAACGATGAACCATGATGAAACTACTGTAAGGGTACTTCACCAATTGCACAGTTCCTGCCTGTCGCCTGAAATTGTTGACCTGAACTTAAAATATGTCAACCGTCGACCAAATTGAAAGCTGTGCATACTGGGCCCAAACATTCCGAACAGGAGTTCGAGACCTCGAGTTGGAAGAAGAAGCCTGCCATTCAACTGTAAATTGTTACGTACAAAACAAACAACAACCTCATACAACCTTGCCTGCCGAGACATAGCACCCACCTTCCAGGTTCGGCGCCGCCACACCCTGACCCTTAAAGGTTTCACTGTCACTGGCACGGAAACAAGCCTCTTGCGCGCAAAGAAAAGGGCGACAATAAACCTGCGAACAGATCGCCAGTCTCGGGTCCATGTTTTTGAACTTTTGAACACACAAGCCTGCTCAGGTGCTTCCGGATGAATGCACCCTCATGTGAGCCCCAAATTGCCGCCAAGCGCGCGACTGTTAGTCTGCTTGTTTAAGTTTGTTTCCCCTCCATACCTTGCGTGGCCTCACACCCCAAAAATACAAGGAGATGCAAGAAGCATACACATATCACATATCAAACTATGTATATGGCTCAAGTCAAATAACAACGGTTTGGAAGACAAACCGCTGTTATGACTAACAAGCGCTGAGGAAGCGCTAATAACAATACTTGCTCAGAAGCAGTTGAGTTTGCTGAGTTCAGACTTTGAATAGCTACATGATAA
>CAXIVM010000879.1:0-16952 GCA_964035705.1 Porites rus
AAACAGCGCCGCACAGACTCAAGTGACATCCCCTTTTTGGCACCGTTGAGTGCCGAAGGGTGTTGGGTCTGCCTCCCCACGGGGAGGTGGTGCCCGATTCACCCTTAGCTGCAGGCTTCTCTCGCTAGGAATTGCCGCCGTAATTGAATTCTGTCTGACAGCATGTGACTGGCCTTGTATGCGCCATCGGTTGAACGGGTTGTGCTGCAAGTATAGTCTTTTCCATGGATTGCTGCTTAGATCTTCGCACTTTCGGTTGGCCTGATTGCAACCACTGCTGGAGCATTGCGAGACACCTGACCTGCAAAGTGACCTTGTTTTGCCACACTGTGGTGTGGCCGCTGGTCACCAACACTTGGTAAGGAAAGTCCGTTTGAAGCCTTCTAGGCGGCTTTCCAAGAACACAGCTTGCGCTGCAGTCCACTTCTTTTGCGAATTCAGGCCCACTAGTTGTCACTAGTCTCAGTCTCACACGTTTCACCTAGTGTATAGGGAAGACTACAAGATGGTGGAGTCGGCCTGCGGGCTTGGGTGTTTGGTTTTTGGGTTGTTTTTTGGGGTCTTCGTTCCTTTCTCCACCATCTGTCTTTTCTTCCCTTCCTTAAACGATGACCTGGGCACCATGCCCACACGGCGTCCGTACTCGTGGAAAAAAGTGTACCTTGGACTTGGCATGCCACAGGTTGCTGTCAGAGTCGAGTTTGGTGTGCTATTCGTCCGGGCAGAGAGGACTTCTGGAATTCTCAGGCCGCACGATTTGCAGTTACATGGAAGGCATCTTTGTGAAATGGGAGGAGAAACTTCAAAGAATCCACCCGGTCAGACCAAACTGGAGGAGCTGCTGAAAGACGCAGAGGAAAGTTCGGGACTTCTGAACTGTCCGCCACGGAAGCCGAGCGCCACCGTAGGGTCTCAGGACAACTCGTGTGGGCAGCGCTCTCCAGGGCAGACCTTGCTTTCCTGTCGGGTTTTTGAGTAGGTTCCAGTCGAAGCCCTATGTATTTGTCTTTGCAGCTGGTTGAGGGGTCATTTGCATTTTGTGCAGCAGATGCCTGCTAGTTCACCCGTTTTGAGAAGAAGGGGTCCTTAGGTTTTTTGTGATGCATCATGGAATGTGGCCAGCGTGTCTGGTGCTGTGATTTCTTGGCGTGGATGCTGTTTGAAGTGTTTTAGTGGGAGACAGGAGGTTCCCGCGTTGTCGTCTGCAGAAGCAGAAGCGATCGCCGTCGCGGAGGCTGGCAAAGAACTTGTAGCTCTGGGGATGCTGATCGAGACCACAAGATGGGCATGCCGGCCAAGACCACAGGAAGCATGAAGTTGCATTTATTCAACGATGGGAAAGCGGCTATTTCCATTTCTACCATGGAGGGTTTGCTTCGACGTGTCAAGCACATGGAACTGCGAGCGCATTATGTGAAGTACCTCCATCGACGACGTCGCTTGACCTTGGAACACTGGAAGGTGTTTCCAACCTGTCCGACGGTCTCACGAAAAGTTGCAAGCTCATTGAGATGTGGCTGACCTTTGCAATGCTTTAGAACTTGTACCTGGTTTGGATGAAGATAAGGCAGCGTTGTTGAGGGGCTTGTCCCGAGACACCGATGACGACGAACTTCCGATCGGTGCACGTTCAGTTCGAGAAGGGGATTGTGCTCATCGCGCGTGTTTCTTGCATTTTTCGTCCGTTGGGGATCGGAGAGGTGACGGAAGCTTTGGGCATGTGCCTGCTGAAGTTTGAACAGTTTTTCGAGATGTATTTTGACTTGGGAGAGTTTCTGAATCTGTTTTGTGTGTTTCCGTTGTTGTCCGTCTGTGTCCGGATCCGTCCGGATGAGTTCGGAAGAGTTTCGTTTTGCTTTGTCTTGGTAGCATGGAGATTTGGAACCTCTTGTCACGTTGATCGAACTTTAGTGGGAAGGACGTGTCCGAGAGCAGTCGTTGAGGTCCGACTAGGTTCGGAGGTGTAGGAGGACTGTTTCTTGTTGATCTAGGAGCCTTCTGTTCGAGACTAAACTGTTTTGAGTTTCGCAGAATTGGGTGCATGTGCAGTTGTGCAGTTTGGAATCTGGATTGAAGCATTCACTGTGAAATTGCTCAAAGCTGTCTTGTGCATTTGTTTTCAAGTTTCTTGTGCGTGTGAAATGTGGTTCTTGATGAAGATGTTTTGACAGCAGGAGCCTTGGAATCCAGTTTTGCTTGACCGACTTTCCGGATAGCTACCTCTTTCCTAAGGAAATCGAGTTGCCGTACTGTTTTTCCTACTTGCACTTTGACTTGGTCTGAGGTGAACTGATAGACGCCCGCAGCCGTTTTTCTTTCAAAGGACAGGGATTCTTCCACGGTGAAAGCGGAGACGAGGCCAGAAACCGAGTGAACTTGAAAGCGTTCTACGCGCAGAGAAGGTTTTCGAGTTTTGCATGTTTGCAGTTGAGTGGACCTAGAGCAATAGTTGCTTGAGCGGGACTTGATTGTTGAGCATGTTTTGTGTTTGATTGTTTTGGAGTTTTTGCATGTTTGCAGTTGGAGACGACTAGAGCGATAGTAGCTTGAGTTGGAGTTGGCTGTGAGACATGTGGAACAGATGTGTTTTGTTTGCTTTGTTTTTCAGCTTTTTGACTTTTTTTGAGTGTGGAAGATTCTTGGCTGTTCGATGTCTATGTGTAGTCATCTGGAGAAGCTTGGTTGTGGTTTGAACTTGTTTTGTGAGTTTTGCAAGTTTGGAAACCTGATACTGTCCAATCTCAAGCTGCCTGATCGGAACGATCGCACGCCTTTCGCACGCTTTCTTGCTCTTTGATACGCTTTGTGATCATGGCCGCCGCAACCAGCGCACGTGGCCCAGCTTCGGAACGTGATTCGGTGGTGTTCTTCCCTGGACGTGACCTTTTGACGGTTGGACCCCAGGAGCTGTCGGATTGTCAGTTTTCGAACGAGTTTTCATCCACCTTGATCGAAGGGGAGCGCCTTGAATGATTTCCGGTCGAGACTCGGTGGCATAATGCGGGGTCAAATCAGGAGAGGTTCATTTATCTCCTGAAGCGGTTGATCACCGAGTTGTCTGGTATTGAATCCACCACCGGACAAGATGCCAATGATATCATTCCTTCTGCTCCGTTGGAGGAAGACTGATATCCTGCTCTGGCAAGAGCTTGGTGGAACTCCGCCAAGAATTGGCGGATTGTGAAACTCGACTATTTTCATCTGAGGGCAGGGGCCAGCATGCTCGCATGGAGTTATTTTGAAAAACTCGTCAGCTTGCAGAACTTGGAACCCGATCGATCAGAAACAGGAACAGCAAGCATGAGCGATCCAATGCCGGTTCCATCAGGGGAACTGAAAGTCCGAGACACTTTTGGACACTTTTGGTGTGGGCGACAAACCGCTTTGGACAGTTGTCGTCCGTTGTCGCCAAGATCCAGGAAGCGGCCAGCCAAATGTCTGAGGCATCCGGAGTTTTGAACCAAAGGTGGAGGCTCAACAAGCTTCCATGGTCAAGACGTCGGAGGACTGTTGGCATTGGCAGCGCACATAAAAGTGACTGGTGATTCAGTGGGGCCAGCCACTGGTGTTTTGAAGGGAACCGCCAAGAGCATCGAGAATGCCACATGGCAATTATCAGGATCTGGCAAAGTGAGCAACATCTCCATCAAGGAGCACTTGTTAAGTCAAGGCAAATTGGTGGGGGAGACCAGTGTTGTTGCCGGAAAGATCCTGGAGGCCGCCCAGCACACCTATGAGGGGATTGTTGCCATGAACGAGAACCAGAAGGAATGCAATGGCCTATTGAAGGAGTTGGTCGCAGGCCAAAAGTTGGCAATGGAGCGTGTCGCGACTGGTGGAGGACAAGCGTCTTCTGCGGCAGTTCCTCCGATGTCCCCGTCTCATCCGACCCCGGCAGGAGGAGCAGGACATTCGACTGGGATTCCTGCTGCCTTTGGTGGAGTTGGTGGGACAGATCCGGTGCGCCGTATCCGGGGGACGAACCTGCCACAGCCACCGCTTGCGCCGGTTGCGCCAGCAAGTGCTCCAGCTACCCTTGGCACCACGGGCATGGAGCGCGACCGTGCTGTCGCTCCAGGCTTCAAAAGAACGCGATTAGAAAATGGACAATACCCTACTGTCCCGGAGAGCTGGATCCCTGAAGATCCAACGATTTGAGCTGATCTGTTGATCAAGGGGACTGTTGTGATTTTTGAATGGCCATCTTCGCACCCTGGAGGAGTGAAGAAGAAACTCCTACGTCACGCACCACGAAAAGAAATGGCGTTATCTTTTCTGTGTTTACTTGTTTCTTTTGGTCTTCGAGAGAGCCACGAGCACCATGATTGCAACCTTGGCTTGACCTTGACTTGAGGCACGCTTGGATTGAACGTGATATGTCAGGTTGAATTCATGGAGAATTTGATTGGAGGCCATCTTGTTTTGTTTCTTACTGAGTTGAAGGCTTGAAGATTCCTTTTTCAGTGGAAGATGTGGAGATTTGAGAAAAGAAAGAAAGCAAGAGAAAGCAAGAGTCAGAAAGAAACAGAAAGAGAAAGGAAGATCGGAAAGGCAGGTGGAATTAGACACGTGCAGTGTGGCAAAGGGTTTGCGATCTTAGAGTTTGAGTTTGCTGTGGCAAGACGAGTTCACTTGATTCAGGACGTTTGGAACCCAGTTCATGGCCAGGTAACCTCTAGAGAGTTTCTTGTGATGTCTTGCGCAGTTGCTTGGAGCTCTGTTCATCGCAGGTTTAGCTTTCAGCGAGTTTCTTGCAAGTTCACTTGTGCTTGTTGGCAACCATGTTCATTGCAAGTTTGTGCCTAGGTCATCTTGTGGGGTTTCATCTTTTGCAGTTGAGTCCAACTTTGTGAACTTGTCAGGTCTTGAGGTCGGAGGTTTGCGCGGCAGGGTAACCCTAGATCACCTTTTTGCTTCCTGAGCTGACAGGTAAGTTGTCCTTAAAAGCCTTGTGCTTTTGAGGATCTCGATGATGAGGGTTTACGGGTCATTGAGAGAAGGAATCTTCCCATGAGATTCCATGACCCACCTCTGAGAGATCCTCTTTACACGTTTGTCCTTGGTCGATTGCGTGTTGGTTGAGGGTCGAAGTTGATTCTTTGATGGATCTGGAGTTTGGCTTGGGTTGAGCTCGAGTTTACCTCTGGATTGATGTCATTGAGATCACCGTTGAGGGCAGAAGTTTGGATCTTAGTTGTGATGTCTGATCCTTAGTTGCTCCAAGAAAACGAACAGAAGAAGAGAAGACGACAGAAGAAGAAGGCAGGTAGCCCTAGGCGACCCAAGAAGGGGTGTGAAAAGTAGCGTGCAGCGCACGTGTACAGCGTATGGCTCACCTAGTGCTTGTTTTTTTAAGGGAATTTTCGTTTTTGGAGTGCTTGGGGTTGGAGCTGAGTGGAGGTCTGTGCCCTTTTTGCGTTTGACCTTAGACCACCTTAGCAGGAGGATGTTTGAAGTGGCAACTTGTGGCTAGGAACTGTTTAGAGAACCTTTTGGTAGAGCACGATGTCTTTGGAGACTGTTTGAGATAGCCTTGTGTAGTTTTGTGTAGTTTGGAGATGACTAGGTGTAGTCATGTACTCTTTCAAGAAGAGTGGGTGAGCTTCAGAGAAGCTTAGAGGACTTTTGGAGACAGTCTATGAATGACTGTAACTTTGGCTCAAGGAGCGGGACCGAAAAGGACGCGTTGCTACTGTGTTTTCACAACAAAGCCTGTCGCTTCCTTTGCTCACCATATGAAGAATGAGTTAATCTTGTCAGCCGTGGTGCAGTGTATTCACCTCGAGGGCAAAGATGGTAAAGAAGCAGCGGCGTGCCTGGAAATGACGTACTGAGCGCAAGGGATGAATTCACAGCCCCTAGTCTCACACAGTTTCACCACTCCTTTTGGCTTACTCAGCCATCCTGAGGTACGAACCTTCCCGGCGGCTTTGGTGGGGTTGTGTTTGTGTTTTGGGGCTTTGTTTTCTGGTTTCCTTTTGCCTGGCACGCATCTCACTCCTTCACCAGCTTAAGGTGACTTGTGCACAACCTGCACACACAGCGCCTCGACTCGTCCAAAAAAATGTGCGGCTGCCATGTTAGCAGCTGAAGCGGCTCGCCACGAAAATCTGCAGAGGACCACAAAAGTGCTGTGCCCGCCACGAAGTCTGCACTGTGTCTGCACGAAATCTCATTCAAAAGGTAAAGGACCAGGTGACAGTGCCCCTTCGACCCGAGGGATGTTCGCGTGTGCCCCAGGTAAGGGCAAAACAAAAGAAAAGGTCAGTGACAACTGTGAAAACCGCCTAGCTGTTATATTTCCACCAGCATCCAGGTGGGCGACCGCACGGCTTCCTTCTGGCTCCTTCCCAAGAAGAAATCCGGTCACAACTATGTCTATGTAGCTGCAATCTCTGCCAACGGGTGACCCCACGGCCGCCCCCTGGCTCCAGCTAGAAAGGATCTCTTCTTTATCGTCGTTTTCTTCTAATCGTTTTCTTCTTCTTGCGGTATCATCACATGAGAAAAACATCCTTTCTCACATGCCTGTCAAACATAGTCTCAACTTCACAGTCCTTCTGTTTTGCTTCCTCCTAGCAGACCGCAAACTGCTGCTATAGGTCAAATGGACGACCTGCTTTGTTGGACGACCTGGCTTTCACCTTTTCATGGTCGCTTCGGAACCGTAGCATTGTGACCGGCCGTATGACTTTGTTTTCCAGTACGTGCGTGCTTTGATTTCACAGACGTAGATTTACAGATGGTTATATAATATATTACAATGATGATGGATGAAGGTCGCTGTTGGTCATTTTACGGGTATGTGGAAAGGCCTTTCTTTGGTTGATGGGATGGGGATTACAATGACCACTGCACAGGTTTCGAGAGTCTGGACCATGAACATAAACATAAACCATCACAGGTCATGTTGCTTGCCGCGAAGACAGCATCGTTTCATTGGCGGTCCATTCGGCGATGGAGCAAACCTGGTTTGTTCAGACCATCCATCAACTGGAATAGGTGGTAATCGCCCACCAAAATGGTACCACCGCTTTTGTTCCATAGCCCAAATCACGCTTGGTGTACACATTTGCATCTATTTACATTTTGCACAAAAAGGATTGTCACCGTCGGTTCATCAGCGGAATTTCATTTTTTAATTTTGTATTCCTTTTTGCGAGGAATTCACCTGGCGGTCCTGGCGGTTCCCAAGAGCTAAATCTTGTCGGGTTCTCCTTCAAAGGGCGGGGCCATCCCAATGCAGGTCGCAGAAATAGCTTTCCCAGCATATAGCTTTCCTTTGCCGGGCACTGAATAAGGATTCATTGTTGGCAAGCACAAAGACAGAGGCCAATCATAGATGACTAATAGCTTCACTTCAAATCTATCCAGCAGGATGCAGGCGCGTTTGTTTGGAACCGAACCTCGATGTAGAAATGTATCCGCCATAGATTCGCATGGAAACATGCACTTGGTGCAACTTTTCCTTGAGCATTTCGAGAAAGGTTGAAAACCACGCTTTTCATGTGAAAGAGGTGGCTGAACCTCGCAATGGCGCATGCCTTTGGGCCAGAGCAGGTACCAAAACTGTTGAAAGCAGCGGAGTCGCAGAATGGAGAGATGAGGATAAGTCTGTTGAGAACTGCTGTGGCTTTGGATCCTTTGGACACATTGGGACACCACCAAGAGATCATCTTGAAACGTGGCAAGATAAACATCTCATTGATTTCTTGTGTGCGTGAGAAGACGAGGATATCCAAAGGTGACAGCATGGACGAATACTGGCACCCTTTTGGCAACACTCCTGCCATCAATTTGTTGAAACATCATCAAGACCAGCCAGTTGCTTCCGTGTTGTCAGTCGCGAGTGGGGATCTCCGGCACGTTCTTTACACATGTAGCCAGCTGAAAGCTGCAACAAAGCAGTTCCAAGAGGTTGAATTCTTCCTGAATGACAGTGACCCCCGCGTCGTGGCCCGAAACGTGCTGTTTGCACTGTTGCTGGATGGCGCAACATTTCAACACAGTTCCAAGGATAGCATTGAACTGGTGATTGCCTTGTGGTACTCGGCTAGAATCAGTCAGGAGCATGCCAGCATGCTGCGGGCTGCACTTGACACTCTGTTGGAGAGGATGGTGGTGGGTGCCCCATGGTCATGTGGCAACGTGAAACTAGATGCAGAATCAACCTCATTGGTGTGTGAGACCCTTCAGTACTGGCGCCAGTTGCCTCCCGGGACTGAACCTCAGTGGCTTGAGAAATCCAAAACCTCTTGCATGAAAGTGGACTGTTGTAGGCTGCTTGGCAGGTGGAATTCCTGCACTCAGCAGTACTTCCGGACCAAAACCTTGCAAAAATGTGAGGCGAAGATCAGGAATTTGACATGGAATCCCACCATGTGTCATCCTGAGAAGGCAGTGCATCCAGGCAGCTTGCCATTCCGCGGTTATTTCTTGCAAGATCTGACCCAAGAGAGCAGGCATCTTCCAGACAAAGGGCACCAGGTTTGCTTGGGCCAAAAGATGCTGGGGATGCTTCGCTCAATGCTAGGAGAGGCCCGTGCAAATTCTTGAACACATCACAGAATACACATTATGTTTGCTATGTCATATGCGGTTGTGGGTTAAGAAGTTATAGTCTTTATTCTTTTTGTGTTTTTTCTAGAACCATTTTTGTTTCGTTTTTATTTCGTTTGGGTACAGATATGCATATTTGTTCGATTGCATGCTCGGTCTGACGAGCTCACACAGAGTCTTCAATGGCAAAGATGGCCTGCAGGTCGTTCCACTGAAAGCATCCTTTCAGTTCCATGTTGGGGATGTGATGAAGTTCCAATGTCAGATGCCCTTTGATGTGATTCTCACCTCAAACCTGGCGGACTATAAGGGTTTCCCCATGATCTTGGACCACTTTGCTCGGCTACTGCGAAACGAGAGATCCTCACTGATTACAGAATTCATGAACTGGAGGGAATCTCACTTTCGTCCGACATCGAGCTTGGAAGTGCAAAGGGTAGCTTCCGGGGCTCATTCCTTTTGTGACCGTGCGTTGAGATTCTCTGCTCACTTTCCTTCACCGGAACTACCCTTCTCTAAGATGTTTGATAGTCTCGTCCTTCGTGAACTCCTTCACAATGTGGAATTTATCTCACCGAAGAGCGCATTGAGCTGCGAATTGCAACAGCTCCATTTTGGAATCAACCAGATTTCAGCGACTGGGGTATTTATTGTTTCAGCATGGGAAGAAGATCACATATTGGAGGTGCTGAAGAAATTCAGACCAATTTGCCAAGAGGTCTCATTGGCTCGATGGGGAGTTGCTCGAAAAATGTCCGGCGCATTGTTTCCACAAAGCTACTCAGCAGCAGACTGCTTATGGGCCAGCGGCTATGAACAAACTGTGGAGTGGTCCATTCCCAAGTGTTGCCGTGAGGGTTGTGGTGCTTCGTCGGAGAGCAGCAAGCGCTGTGGAGGCTGCCAGAAGGTTTGGTATTGTAGCGTTAGCTGCCAAAGAGAAGCGTGGCCAACGCACAAACTCTTCTGCAAGTGTGAGCTTAAGGCTTGTGGGTAGAATAAAAGAATGAACGAGGGTCATTAAACTCCTTCATGACAGCAACGCCCCGCAAAGACTGTCTAAAGCCCAGTAAGGCCCTAGTACCTGAATGGCCGCCCAAAATATGAGCAGATGCTGCACTTTTGGATGTTCATTTATATATATATATATAATTTTTGGGACAAGTGATTTTGCCCTACGACCCGTTTGGGATAAATACGGTTTTGCCAGACTTTTGGGCCAATCGCAGGCGTGACACATGCACATTGCTGCAGAGGCATGAAGTTTTTAGACGTTGGCTTTTCAAGATCAGGCCGCGTGGTAGTTTTGGTTTGGATCCTGATTTTGAAACATACATGATGGATGCGAAGAAGCTTTAAAGTCCTTTAAATGTAAACATCATGTGATTTTGCAGGAACCATTTTTTGGTCTCCACCGGCTTTCCTTTTTGGGCACTTGACCAAAACCGGTTGCTCAGGCTTTTTTGATGCTTTTTGTGACACATTGCTAGATATTGATTGGCTCGAACAATGACCCTATCAACTGGTCAATCAGGCCGCTGTGCGCCTGCGCGACTAAGGGTTTTGTTTAGCCATGTTTGTCCTGGAAGCGGCCCTGCGCAACCTGCAAGCGGAGCCTTAAAACTCGCGAGTGCAAATGGCCCAGCGGACAAAGTTGCAGCAGATGTCGAAGCTGTCAAACGCGCTGTGGAGCATTGCAATGCCGACCACGCGGATGCAGTATTGGATATGTCGAAAGCTTTCACTGGCTTGACTGATATTGAAGCTGCTACGATGCTGTCAATTGACCGTTTGGGCTTTGACGTGGTGTGCCAAACCCGTGCAGGCTCCAGGCACTGGCATTGAGCCAACACATCACATCACGTCAACATGGAAGGTTTTCGAACAATTCTTTTCGGCGCCCAACTTGTGCACCCGGTGGAATTGGTTTGGTTGTGGAGTTCTGCAAACTGAAAAAGATAGCCTGGTCTGCCCGGTCTTATGTATTGAGTAAGGAACCTTCCAGGTTATATACATTTTTTTCAGCTCAACTGATGTTCGGGATCGAATTCTCCAGGCGCGGCCGGGTGAAGTTTGAGACGCCCCTTGAGAGCCCTACACTCTTACGGGAGGCGGCTCACGAGCGTCTGTGACATTTTGGTCGAGCGCGTTCGAGACAGATTTGGGAAGCCAAGAACCAACTCCTTAGAGTTTATTCCGTTTTGGCCGCCACTTTAGCTTTCAAGTCATTCCTTTGTGTTTGTGAGGCGATGATGACGACCACTCAACTTGCTCGGGAGCTCATAACTACACACACTCTGTTCCTTGAAAATGACTTTGTGGTTTTGATTGTTTGTTTGAATTGTTTGAAATTCTTGTGATTGTGTGCCAGGACAAGTTGACGGGCCAAAAACCGCGCAGTCCCTGAGTAGAAACTGCAATAGAAGACCTGAATTTGCTGACGTTTTGATCAGCGATTTTTCTGCGCTGGCAAGTTGATCCCTTTTCGGCACGGGTAGGAAGGTTCTGTCAAGCCTACGCAAGTAGACTCCTTGTTTTCAAGTTATTATCATGAACACATTTGAGGGCACTTGTACTTGTACTTTGCATAAAGAAACAATTGTTGTTTGTGCTTGCCAAGCTTGTGCAGCTACCTCTATGTTACTGTACCATTTTCAAGTCTTGCTTCAGGATGATGTCCTGACACGCTTGCGCTTTGCCAGCAGCACAAAGCAGGTTGCTATCCTGAAGACTCCACTGTGCTCTAGGATGACCTGCACGCTAAAAATCCTTTGTGTGAGTATGTTTGAATACACTTTTCCTGCAGCCTTCTACCAAGTATAGAATGCATTTGCAGTTAATTTGTGTTTTCACAGGCGTTCAGTGAACGCAAGACCCTGCTGCATTTGCACAAATCATTGCAGAGTTTCTCGCCCTTCTTCGAGGTCCATCAAGTCGAACTGTCTAGTGAAGCATCAGACCTGTCTGGTCCTCCAGCCATGGCGTTGTTAGACTGGCCTCGACACATGCCTGCGGATGTGTGGCACTTGGAACATGTGAGCCCGCAAGGAATCCCGCTGGAACCGAGATCCGTGTCGAATTCAGATTCGCCCCAAGTCACTGATAATATTCTAACTCAGCCGCGTGAGCAGCCGCTTTGGCGGCCTCAAAGGCGGCTCGGACCAAAGGCATAGAGGTCTGGACAGAAACGACTTCCAATGCTAGAATTTTGGATCCCTGGTCTTTGTATAAGGGGTATGGTTCCCTCTTGTTTCAGAGGCAAATGCTGCCCCTCAACCCGTGGGTTCTTTTCCAGTTCCTGTCAGTCTCAGGTTTTGGCACCAGGCGTTGAGCTCTTAGACGAACGGACCCACAGTAGACCTGTGGACCGGCTCGACAGCGCGCCGCACTCTCAGGCCTTGCACTTCTACGATGCCGCTACTGCCTTCCGCGTGGGGGCCCGCCGCCCAGTTGGACGTTTCTGTGCCAGGCTTTTGGCATGCTTCTGTGGCGAGAGAGCCTTTTCTTTGGCAGATCAATCCACCTCCCTTGCAAATTTGAAGTGAATACAGGCGACTGATCGGCAGATGCGAAATGCTTTGACCCAGCAGCTCATGGGTCGGCGGCTTACGTTCTGGTCCGCAAACACTGCCCGGGAAGGATCTGGCGTCATTGTCGCTGAGTCATGTCATGTCCACATCAGAATCCAAAGATATTTGCTCCCTGTTGACGCAGAACCATGTCCTTCAGTCCAGTTTTTTGATTTCCCAGCCCAGGAATCAAGATGACTTTGCGCAGAAGACGTTTGCCTCCGGCCCACGTTTGGCATGTTTGTACCTATATATATATAATTGTATACCTTGATTTCGTTCGCTGACCCAGTGGCCAGGAGGTGGTTCATTCACTGGCGCAATCGTTGAGGGCCTTGGTGGGCCTGAAGGAATTAGAGGCCGAACATCTTGACGTCGAATTTGCTCGGCACTTGTGATTGTGGACCCGTCCATTCTGTTCTTTTTCCTTCTTGAGCCACTGCCGGCGCACCCTTTTGTAGCGCCTTCTTCGTGACGCCCCAGCGTTTTCCCCCGAGATGATCAGGTTGACATCAGTTTCACCTCTGTTGGAGACCATGGAGCTTGCCACTTGGCCCAGGCACCGCGCCGAAGGGGCTCCTGGCATCGCTAGTAACAAGGTGAGAATAGATAGGACGAACATGTCATCGTCTCGTTGGACGAACGCTGGGAGCGAATCAGTTAAGAGGTTTACTGATCTGCCTGGGCCGAAGGGGAACCATGGTTCCTTTCGGTTCCTTTCCATGCGGGTGACCTGTGAATCAGGGCATCGGCACCTTGCAACGCCTACAGAGCCTTGAGCTGCTGCTGGCAGGTGTGACAGGGAGGGGGGGCGCGCTGGATATTTTCACGTCCGCACGTGCATTTTTGAATACAGCTAAACTGTGCAGAGATACAGGATTTGCACTCACACCTTCAACAGCTACCTGTTTCTGCAGGATTATTTGGCACAAACTGGAAAGCAGACTCAGCACACATCCAAGCAAAGCCAATGAAAATCCTTGGCACCCCGTGATGCCGGTACTGTACCAGGGACTGCTGGCAAGTCCACTTCAGAAGAACATGGCAATGAAGTCGGCAAGTCTTCGATGCAGACACTATCTGGACTCACTCTTCGATGGGTCAAAAAAGCTTAATGCTTCCCCAAACCAAACCGTTTCCTGTTGGGGTTCTCTCTTAGGAGAAAAACACTCGCCACCAGTCTCTGTCCGTGTCCGGGTGTTGTCCTCCTTTGTCCTTTTCTTGTCCTCCTCTCGTTCTGCTGGTGGCTGTCCTTTAGCCACACTTGCAAACTTTGTGTGCTCCTCTTGCCGTCCCTCTGTCCTCTGGCCACGCTTGCAAAACGCCGTGTCCTCCTCCTGTCCTCTTGGTGTCCTGCTGGCGCACCCTGTGTCCTCCTCTTGTTCCCCAATCAGTGTAAGAAAGAAATGACTGTCTATGATAGCTGTGGCCGCGCCGTGGGCTTTCTTTTCCACCCTGTCCGCTACGCGCGTTGTCCTTGTCCAGTCTTGGTGGTCTGCTTGGCAGCCCGCCTTGTGCAAAACTGTCCTGTTTGCCCACATTGTTGGCCCTTTTACCACCGCCTTGTCCAGGCAGTATCCCCTCCTTGGCCACGCTGCTTTTCCTTTCTCCACCGCCTGTCCGGGTATGTTTTCGTGTGGCTATGAATGAATGCAACAGTGGTGCAGCGTTTGATATTTGATATCATCGTCGGATTTTCTGATGACATACATACCCCTTCGTTTTGGCACATGTGACCCAGGAATCATAACTGTTGTTTTCAAACAATGCCATTCCTAAACAGCTGGAAACTAGTGTATATATATATATATAAAGGAATGTATTACAATTGCAGTTACAGACGTTACCACCAACATTGGAGTTCAAGGAGTTGATCCCCAAAAAACATGCCGAAACTGTTTGGGGTCTATTTTGGCATAGTCTTTATGCTTTGGCTTGGTGGGCTGAGGTTCAGACTAGCTTTCTGGTGCTTTTCCCATCCAGGCATCCCCAGGCTGCTCTTCGACCCTCTCCCTTCTGCGCCAGGAGCTGGGCTTGGACACAGCGGCTGCGAGAAATTTGCCAAGGAGCGGAAAGGGCTCCTGGGTAAACTTTTTTGGGCATCTGGATGTGTTCAGAGGTGTTTTTTTTCCTTTGCCCTTTTTGACCATCCAGATGGCCATTCTGGGCATATTTGGTTGTTGGGAGGATAGTTACGCTAGTTTGTGCTCCTAGCAGCAACCATATGTTGTGACCGTATTTGTTGCTTCGCGCTGTACCGATTATTCAGGAGGTTGCGGAAATGTCTTTCCCATAGCGGGTCCCAGGTTTCCTTGAGTTTGCGGTAGATTCCCTAAAGTTACTTGTCCACCGTTGGTGTCGGGGGCAGCAAGATGCAAACTTCTGATTTTGCCAGTCTGGCCGTGAGAAACGGTCCAAATCAGCAGTTCCTCACAAGGACAAGAGATTTTGGTGCTGAGCATCGTGTAGGTTGGATGGTAGAAATGTTGTTGAGACAAATGGCATGTGGCTTTTGTGATTACTGTAGTTTCTTACATTACAAACCTCCAACATCTTGCGGTGATAGGCCACAGGGCAGACTTTCCATCCACCATGAAGCCTGGATCATAAATTCTCTTGACATTGACAGCTTGCAGGAGCTTTCTTCTTTAAGGAGCTTGACGAGATTGATGCTTCGTTGCAGTTTTTAGATTAGATGAGTAGAGTGTCAATCGGTTGATTTTCAGAGAGGGTAGCCAGATTTGTTTGGGCTGCTGAAGTCGGTGCACTAGCATCGTTCGAATTGCTGAGGAAGCTGGATTTGAGCTTGAATGACATTGGCGACGCAGGGTCAGAAGACGCATTTTCCGAGAACAAGAAAGTTGCACATATCTTTCAGACAAGACGAAGCACAAGAAATATGACTCTATTTGACATCAGTCATGGGACGCTTGACATATGGACCATAAAAGAAACAATCACATACACATATATATATATATATATATTATTTTTCTCTTGTGAGCGTTTGCATGATGCCGTGAGCAGGTTGAGGGAATTGTCCAAGTTCTTGCGCTCAAACTTGCTGCTGCAAGCATTGGAGCAATTCTCAGAAACGGGGAATCCTTTGTCGGCATTCCTGGCATTATTGATTGTTCAACGAGCCGGGAGGTGATCCTTTTTCTCTGCACCGTTGATCTGGGCTGTCTGCCGTGATCTTTGAGGTCTTGGACCTCAACCGGAATCGGATTTCTGACCCAGGCAGAGTGGCTTTGCGGTTCTTTGTTACTGAAAGAGCCTTGTGCAATCAAGGTGTGGCATGCTTGGCCCAAGTCGTGCCGCCAGAGTGGCAGTTTCCTTCAGCTGGTTGAGTGCCAGGTGTTTTTTTCAAAAATCCAACTCGCCTCTCCAGGTATTGGAGCTGCCAACACTGTCTGAGCTCGAAGTGGCACTGTTCAACAACCGCGTTGGGGAGGCCGTGGCAACGACCGAAGAGAAGTGGCCTGCCACGTGGCACGTGGCCCACGGAACCACGAGGATGGAGCGAGGCAGATGGCCGCGACCATGAGGGGTTTGCGGAAGCTCTGCACTCAGCCGAACCTTTGCAGTTTTCCAAGTTTTACTAGTAGCAAGGACGCTATTAGGTGGAGGCCATCGCAAGCAGGTTGGAGGTCATCGCTGCTAGTAACAAGAAGCTACTAGTTTTCGTGAATGTTTCCTTCGTGTGACATGGCGTGCTGGGCGAGGCTGTCGCGGCTGGTGTTGGGGTTGAATCGAAATGCAGTCCCTCGGCAGGATGATTTGTTGGCTCATATAATCTCATATCAGCATTTTGTGTTTATACTACAGTATACACTTGGTCTTTCTGAATGCGCAGGTGTCAGAAGCTGGTGTGCAGGCGAGACTTTGTTGATATGTGTGTTTCTTGTTTCGGAACTGCTGCGCTTCAAAACAGAGAGGACATTGCTCACGCTCTGAGTTCACACAGTCTTCAAGACTTGGAGATGTGGCCTCAGATATTCAGAATCCTTGATGTTTTGCCCTAGAATACTACTCACCGGACTCACCGATCGCATGTGTTGCCCGAGGCTCGATCTCAGCGTCAGCAGTGTCGGATGGGCAGGCGCGACGACTGTAACGTCAATCCATGGATGATGATGAAGACCAAAACGTGCACACGAACCGATCGCTTCCTGCCGGAGGTGCACATGACTTGGGCATGGCCCTGTCTAGCCTTCAGGTGAGAGGGGTTCACCGACGTCAAGACGCGGGAAACACCGGCTAGGTGAAGAGGCACGTGGTGAAGAGCACTTGGTCTTAAGTCATTAAGTCTTAAGTACGTCCAAATGACATTCCAAGGACAAAGAACACTTTGTACCAAAGAGGACAATGCCTTTTCCCCTCTCATCGCTTTAAACCCGCATAGAGCGGGTTTGGACGCTCCTGGACGCTGGCCTGGTTGGTGGAAGCTTTGTTTCAGCCGTCGTTTGAGCAGCTGCCAAGCATCTTCAGGGTCTGAAGACCTTGAGCATTGACCTGAACGTCAACCATGTAGGCGGGGCAAACTCGTCAGTGACGCGACGACCTCAACATGAGCTTGGAGCATGCCGAAACATTCATCCTTTTGGGTCAAAACATATGTTTGATGATAAGATTGATAAGTAGACCCAAAACTCTGTAGATAAAAAAAATTCTTGGGGGATCTTTTTGATGATCAACATGCCCCTTATTTTTCAATCAAATCTCAGTGGGAGTTTTTTTTTTTTTTTTTGGAAGCCCAAACCTTTGTTTGCGCCAAACCGTTGCACCGCGGCGGTGGATTAAACCGTGGCACAACGAGGCTCTGCT